>JAHDVE020009901.1:0-100000 GCA_022606495.2 Halesus radiatus | reverse complement strand
TTTCAGAAAAGATATTGTGACGACTAATGTAAATAGAAACCGCAGGTATACATGTATGAATATATGATTATTATTGTATGATAATAAGTATGAGAAAAAATTATCAAAGAAAAAAAATAATCGCATTTACCTATCATATATTAAACAAATTAATTTTTTGAAGTTTTAATCGTACTACTTATTACATAAACATCGTAAGTAGATACCTACATATATAATATCGAAAACACTATAAGATTTACAATAAAACCTAGTGAAAATTTTCATAAATATTTTAAAATTCTATTTGTTTTGAACTAGTACGAAAATGAAACTTATCAATATTTTCCAAATTTTCTCTTTGTCGTGTGTTGTTATTAACAGATAAAATATTCTAAAAATAAGACCCCTTTTCTATCTGCGAATATCGACATGTTTACATGTATATTATATTCGTGCTGTATTATAAATCCGGGCAGTGTTCAACTATGAAAAGAGTGATTTCATAACCTCACTGACGATTCGATTCTAAGAAGCCAGTAGATGCCTTTTTATTAGCGGCCTTGTGGCATGACGTCGACGCAAACGCATTGCGCGCGCTGCTCGGTAAACTAGGTCAGTAGGTCGCGAAAAGCATAATTTATTCTCAGGACAAAACTCTTATACATTTCCACATTTTCTTCTGTAGGAAAACTCGAAAACGTATTTTTTTATTTCTTTCAAATTAAACTTAATTTGACTTTCTGATTACCGCACAAGGGTTTGAACTATCCGGAGTTAATGGACTATGGCATCTAACCAAATCATGGGATTAAGTATTGAATTGGAGGAAGTGGAGGAAAGATTTGGGAAGAGAAAGGTTGGGAAATGCCAATCTCGGCATTCATACCTAGTCAGTTAACACCGCTAAAGCAATCCTATGTACTGTTTCGATTTTCAATGGGAATTCTGCCACGAGTGACATTGGAAGAATCTACCACTATGAGTATTAATATAAATCGAATAGTTATTAAAACGGTACAAATAAATATGAGTAGATAAGGGGTAGTTTTAATTGATTTTGGAAGTGTCGGTAATATTTCGATAGCGTGTCACCTTTCATTAATATAAATAATTATCTCACTTTATGACTCAAAATCGTTTCGCAAAATCCGTGATGATATTATATGAATAAGTGACAGAGGTTAGGTTATATTGGGTCGTTAATTTCTTTTGAGTAAAAGCTTTTCGTTAGTTTAGGAGATGTATTATTAAATGGTTTATTTCAGTTTTTATGGGATACAATAAGCATTAGCTCTGGAAAGAGGGAAGAGTCACGGCACGACCCTGCACAATACTTATTTATATTCACAGGATAGAGAATCGCCATTTAAGTTAATTAAACAACCTCTGTACCGTAATGGTTTGCAAGTGGATTAATTATTAAAAGTAAATTTTATGTATTATGTAGGTACATTTTAAATGTTATTTATGTACTATATATATGTACACAAAGTCGCTTATTTTATATTACCACGAACGTAAATGAGCTATTTGCTATATAACACGGCCCAAGCTAGCCTAGCAAGAAGAGAACAGATTTACCTATAAATTCCCCTAATATATAATATCATTTGTGAAACTAACTAATGATTTGCAAATAATGTCAAAATTTTATGAAATGTATATAAACTGTCTAGGCTGCCAAGTCTATGATTTAACGGTAGTATAATAACAATTTGTTTTCCTTATTTGTTCTTATCCCCTTCAACTTGCGACCGAAATCATTACCCGGTTACTAATACCCTTAGAAACAGATTTTAATATTCACTAGATAAGAAAAAATTGCAAAGTCGTTCAAGTCAGTATGGTTAGAAAGGATAGGAAGAAAAATCTCAAGACAGGAAAGCACGAAAATAATTTTCATAATATTATATTGGTTATAACGTAACAGACCTGCGCCTTTGTAAGGAGTAGAAAAACCGTGATTTCTGTACCACTCTAATGTCAGAGATCACGTTTAAAATTTTTTTTTTTTGAAATGGTAACGTTTTATCGTATTTACCAACCTTCCTCCTTTCTTCCCCTTCTGCAGGTTTTCCGTCATACAACATTACTGAATAAAAGAGATGCCAAAGTTTGGTGCAGTTTCACTGCACCTGGGCCTTTTGAACTTTTTATGTTATAATAATAATACTTGGACGATTTATATAGCGCCGTTTTTGTGAAAAATCACCTCAAGGGAACATAAAAAGTGAATGATTTCAATTGTAGAACAACAATTTTATTTTTTTGCATAACGGATCCACACCCCGTACGTCAATTACGAAAAGTTTGATAGTGCCTTATTAAGGGCGAGAGGGACGTCGGAGAGTTATTATTTTTTAATTCAAAATAATGATAGTATTATTATTATTATTAGGATTATATTTCGTAAAACATACAATGGAACGGTCAGAAAAAAATTAATATTTCTGATTGGATTTTGATAAATGCTAAGCCTCTGTAAATTTATAAAATATTTAATAAAAAAAATTCTATTTAAAAACATTATGTTTATCGTATCGCGTAATAATACTATCATTATTTTGAATTAATAAATAATAACTCTCCAACGTCCCTCTCCCCGTTAAAGCAAAACAGCTGTCACGCTTAATAATAGGTACAGATAATAGGGTTGAGAAAAAAATCATTATTCATAAAGGTTTTGGCTCTTGAATTTTTTCCCTCAGGGCCGTAAATAAAAAAAAAATAAAAAACCTAATAAAGTGATTTTTGAGAAAGTCAAATCTGTGATGACGATAATGCGTGATTTTAAAGAGAATTAACAATGTTTGTGAATTCATTCCCTATATTTTGCATACGCCTCAATACAGGGAGCATGACGTTATTAATGTTTGCAATAACTGACCTCATTTCACCGTTGGTTTATTGTTTAACCAGAGCCCATTTTGTGGCTGCTAAATCGAAATAACATATGTATTCGCATCCATAAACTTGTATCGTTCTATGACGGGAACGCCCCACAAACTCACTATATATATATATGTGTATGAGACGGTGTATAATGCGAATTATGCCAGGATTTATGTTCCACCCCTTCTGTCAACCACTATAGTGGTGTATAGCATAATGGGTAATTAATTCATTAATTAAGCTTCATTTACTTAGTAAAATCTACATATATATATATTTAGTGGGTATAATACTACAGATACATATATTGAAAGCTGGAGACAATTTTTTTTAAACAAAACTGCCAACTCAATAGATAAATTGGTTTTCATGCTGGAATTGTGAATTAGCGCTAGAAACTATTTGAAAAAAGTCATAAAAATAAATAATTTACTTATTTTATTAAGTAAATGAAACACGTTGTTATAAACCACGAATATATTTTATTTTCATCAACCGGTTTCGCTTAAATCAAGCTTCATAGGGGTAAATATAAAGTTATTATTATTTTATTTTTTTATTTGAATACCTCACAAGAGTCCCAACTGCTCCCAACCGTCTGGAGCCAGTGAGACCATTCCCAATTGGGGAATGTTGTGAGGCTGAAGGTATTGGGGAGGGGAAGAAGAAGGGGTATAGGAAAGTGGGGAATACTTGGCTATTCAGATCTGGTCACCAAACACGGCTAAAAGCCATTTCAAGCAACGTTTCAATTCTGAATGGTGGTCTTTCACCAGGGCGATACTTAGAGTATCTTCCTCTCTGGGACGTGCGCAAATATACTATATATTATTTTTAACTGAATTAATTGTGAAACAACACAAATTAATTAAATAAAAATTACTTGCGCACGCCGGGATTTGAACCCTCGACCTTCGGATTCGTAGTCGAGAGCCTTACCCCTCGACCATGGAGGCCGTCAAATTATTATTATATAGTATTATTTTTTATTTTTAATATCGAATATTTTGAAAGGCTGATCCAATGTTTCTAAAGGGTATGCTTTTTTTAATTACTAATGGTACATTCATATTATTAGTAAAATTTTAGTAAAATGCATTAAACGAAAATAAAACTTATAATTACTGTAAGAGTTATTTAGTAATTGTTTGTTTGGTGATTTGAAAGCATTATTTTTTTTCCGTTTTGATTTTATACAGGATTGTATTTAAAAAATTTTATAGCTTGTGTTGGTATTGAGAACCACTGGTTTTAAATTTGGGGATTTCTATGTTTCCACGTGTTCTTGGTCGTCTTGTATTATGTATCTACTTAATATATATTTTGAAACCCAAAGCATGGCAGGATTGTTCTTGATATCCCGAATATGTTTCATTGGAGGAGATAAACCGATAAAAATGTTTTGTGGGCGTGTCCGTGTTTCAGAACATAGTTCAATTTTACCTCACTTCTGGTGAAATCGATCAAACATTTTCAATAACTGAAATACTGTGTTGAAAAGCCTGCCTGAGGTCTAGGAATCATAAGGCAAATCCTAATGTTAATCGTTTTTCCTAACCTAACTATCCAATACTGATTTTGGATGTTTTGAGGTGAAAAAATCAGTCATCGGAGACCAAAATAACATCTACATGTTTTATTAAAAACAAGCTTAGAAATCACCGGTTAAAATTGTCGTGAACGTGCTGATACACTCTGTGTGTAAAATTTTACATATATATATATATATACTAAATATAGGTGCATTTATACGGCAAAGTCTGTAATATAATAATTTTACTTGTATTATTTTCCACATATATATTCAATATACATATGTAAAATTGTCAATGATGTTTTCATTATCATTATTTTAATCGAAGTACCTAAGTAAGTACCTGCCGCGGAAAAGTCAATTTTCATAATATTATGTTATTTGAGAAATGTGACGCGTTGTTTTATTATCACAAAATATCAAAGGTATTTAATGTTTATCAAAACAAATTACATTATTAGACCCAAATCTCTCCATATCAGATAATTAAACTTGACCTAAATTATCAAAAAAAACAACGAAATTTCTTATTAGAGCTCCTACCTTCATTATAGCACGCATTGTAATCTTTCATAATATTATTTCATATATGATTTTAAAATACATAAATAATCTAATGCATTCCTCTTCGTGGGAAAACGTATGAATGTTTTTCCATGCAATTTAATGCTTGTCTGTCCTTGCTATTTCATCTCGGGAAAATCGTCGAGGAGGATGTTGGCAATCATAAAATTGGATTTTCTTGGTTTCGCAGAAACTTTTCTCCAGTGCGGTGAATTAGTTTTTGTTTTCATGGAGGTAAAACTTTAGATCTATTTTTTTTTTTTAAGATGTCAAACATTCCCGGAACACCAATAACCTGACAATATTTTAAAATCTCCTACTACCATCGCAGTGAGCGGAAGATGTTGTTTGTGTCGTGGTACGGGAGCAGCCGAGGAATTGAACCCACAACGCCTGGGTGAGACCCAGGCCCGATGACAACTCAGCTCACTGACCGGTCAAAGCTGAGTTTGTTTTGATACGATTTTGGTTTTCAATCATCTTAGACCTCATATACGCGATTTCATTGATTTTCCAAGATAAATTTAGGAAACGGTAAAAAAAAATGGCGTATATGTTACCAATTATTATTTTAAATTTTTTTTATTTACTCAATTTTGTAACTACGTAAAAAATAATAAATACGGAAATATTGAAAAATTTGGTTGTCAGAAAAAAACGATTCGTGGGAAAACAGATTTGAAGTATACCAACATTACTTGCCAGAAAATAAAGGTATGGGTGCTCCACATCCTGTATTTTAATTTTTTTTTCTCAAAATATTCTGAACAGTTCAAGAATATATACGGCGTTAATAATAATAATAATAATAATTGGATTACTTGTATAGCCCCGTTTTTGTGAAAAATCACCTCAAGGGCGCTCTACAAATCTTAATTCCTATTCTCTATCTAATCATGCACAAACAGATACAGAAAACCATACTTACCTAGCAGGTCGCTTCAGATGAACACAGTTTTATTAGAAAATTAAAGTATAGAGATGATATTTTTACAGTTGCTATTTTATCCTCCTTTTCTATTTATCTATTGATGTTACACTTATTAGAAGATTGGTGGCACAAGAAGAATTGGCATTTATTTCAAATACTTTTAATTTTTAGGACTGGAAAATGTTTATAAAATGACCTTAAAAAGCGTAAGAAGCTTCTAATGAATATTACCTTTTTTTTACACTTTTAGTTATTTACAGTGTTGCGGGCTGTGGACGCATTTGCGCACCGATGCGTGAATTTTTTAAACTTTTTCTATAAGTGACTTTAGGTGAGCACCGACCGGCTAGCCTAGCTATGCAATTTACGGGTGAATTTCTTCAATTTATGAATATGATTGTCCGAAAAGATGAGTTTTATGTTTAGTTCTGAATTCTGAAGAGTCTTTGATAATTCTTAAGTCATGCGGCAGTTCATTCCAGGCCCTGATACTCCGAAAGCACGATCACCGAACTTAGTATCAGGTATGCGCTTTGGTTCCTGCAACCTCCCGATATTTGATGACGCTGCTGACCTAAGGGTGAACTGCCGTGAATTGGTATTTTCAGGAATACACAGTTCTGATAAGTAAGTTGGAGCCATTCCGTTAACTGACATAAATACCATACAGTAGAGCTTGAACTGGATTCTTTCAGGGCATTTGAGCCAGTGCAGACTTTTGAAATGCTTTGAGATGTGAGAATATTTAGATACGCCGGTGATTAGTCTTGCTGCAGCGTTGAAAACTGATTGCAATTTGTTAATTTGGTATTTGGGGAGACTCGCATATATTCCGTTGCAGTAATCTAGACGTAACACGACGTACGAATTGACAAGCAGTTTAGTCGCCTCTGTTGGCAGGTTTCTCCGTACTGCTTTGATTTGCCTCAATTGAAAGAACCCTGTACTTACAGTTCTGTTTACTTAACTTTTGAGGGAAAAGTCTGCATCCAGATTGACACCGAGTAATTTGACACATGTCTTCGGAGTAATGTCACTTCCTGAAATATTTATTGGAGAGTTATCAATGATATGCTGACGTATGCTTGTGGCGGTCCAGAGAAACTCAGTCTTTGACTTAAGGTCCGAGTTAACGGGTTAAATATCTAAGTAGTTCACATGTCAAAGGAAACGGACACAATTCTTCTTCTTTCGTATGGTGATATAATAAATTTAAATTATTTTGGCAATCTTCCTTCAATAAATTCCTTACCGAAAAACACCAGAAAGATTAGTTTTTGCATTATTTTATTACATATATCATAATATGTGGAGTAAAAAACATAATTTTTGTATTCAGTGACAATTTTTTTTAGATTTTACAAAGCTTATACCACAGGAATTAAAAGCAACGACAACCCTTGTTCACCTGTAGCTGTATTTCCAAGCTATAAAATTGCTTATTAATTTTTCTTCTAAGCTATTCAATATGTAGTCAATTGCTTCCGTACCACCAGTTGAATGCATTTAAATGTTAATGAACTTGTGAATGATTTAATTGTATCCATTGAGCTGTTTTAAAACTCCCCTTTTACATTGTCTACTAAAGACTTATAAATCCTCAATAGTCCTTTTTTTATTTTATTTGTACACTCTTATCGCATTTTTTTTATTGCCTTGTAAAAATAATTTTTGACAAGCTTATGGGAAATGAAGCTGGAATATACATTACTCAAAACTAACTTATATAAATTCTTTTTAATCCATCCAACTATTCACATTGATTAAACTAACAAAAACGGGTATTTACGGGTATCTCGATTGTGGAGAGTTTATATTGTAATGTAAACTATCAACACTGCAAATTTAAGAACAAAATCAACACAAAATTTCAGAGTGTAAGATACTGTCAGTATCGCCCTGGTGCAAGACCACCATTCAGAATTGAATTGCTGCTTGAAATGGCTTTCAGCCGTGTTTGGTGACCAGATCTGAATAGCCAGGTATTTCCCCACCTTCCTCTTCTTCTTCCCCTCCCCAATACCTTCAGCCTCACAACATTCTCCAATTGGGGATGCCATAGTCTCACTAGCTCCAGACGGTTGGTAGCAGTTGGGACTCTCGTGCGGTATTCATGTAAAAAAAAACTGCAAACATTAAAAACACATATATTACGAAGATTTTATAAATAATGTAAACACAAAAGTTTTATTATTGATGTAATATTGGGATTACGGGGGGGTTAAGCAACTCTATTAATAGTTACATATTAGACAAGCGAAAATTGTTATGCACAATTGTCGTGGGTTATGAAAAGATTCAAATTGTGAGAAATACTGATAACATATATCATCCACTCCTATATCCATCCCTGTTCTTAATAGGAATGCTTGATTTGGACACCTTAGAAGCCCGCCGAATGTTTATTTACTGAAACATTTTTTTTATGTTAATCTCTCCACCATATGTAATACACCTATTTTGAAAGAGGTAAACTTATACGTATACTCGTGGGAGATCCCATTAACCATTTTATGCTCCAAAGGCGAGAACTTTTGTTTACCAGAACACGCCAATCAGCAGAGCAACTCAACTGCTCAGTGATTCTGCATTGACCGTTGACATTTTCAATATCAATTACGTGCAATTTTTCAACTTTTGACCCATTTCACAAAATAATTTTAAAACTGCCCCCCGTGAATTTTATACTTCATCTATCAACCTTTCACTTCTTGCAGGTTTGATACAGATTATCAATTTCAACATTGTTAAAATAATTAGCATACAAATGTATACTTAAATGGAATATTTGTTAGTTAATTGATAAACTATAGTTTTTAAGACAAGATTTTTGTGCATAGCGCAAAGGGTAACAATTATTTTTATAAACAATAATTATTAGCCTGAAACACTCATCAAAGTGAAAAAAACCTTTCCGAGCAAAGATAAATGTCGCCGGCAACATTTATCTTTGCTCGGAATTTCAATTGGATGAATAATAATAAAATAATTGTTACCCTTTGGAATATTTGTTATTCCTAATATCGTCTGTGTACATTTTTTACCATTTCTCATTTATTGTATTGTATCTTTATCTCTCTATTAGATTAGTTTACGGTTGTTTTATGCAGACTACGAATAATAAATAAAAGATATAGTAGTCCAGAAATTTTAAGTAGAAAATACGTTTAATTATCGGTTGCAAATACTATGTGCTTGCTCGGAAAGAAGGGTTTCTGCTCTGACTATTAATATTTCATGGAAATGCACACTAAAAATATAATTTATTCCTTCTTCGTTGTACGGTCTTTGGGAATTGGATTCGAGGAATATGCAAGTAATTTTGCATTATTAAATTGCGGGGCTTCTCGGAGATTGGAGATTTATAGCGGGAGGTTCCAGCAACCACTTTGCAATATACCTCTCCCGTGCAAACGTACTCCGCTCGGCGTATAACTACAAAATTAAATTAATTTTTAAAAACGTCCATCTTTTCTATGTGTTCTTATGAAAGGAAGTCGGTAAGTGCTCCTCTGCTCCCAACAATAATTCAATCATTTTACAATGAAGAACGTTGTATGTTATATGGATGTAATATTAGCTTTATGGAAACCCATTATTGTGGTATTGTTGGGTGACTGTAATGTGCAGCGGGTAAAGCTAATTCTAAATTACAAAATCCTCTGAATTCTCCGAATAAAGAAATTGCGTAATTTATATCGCGGTTTAAACATACCTACATTTGATTTTACTATATTGCAGGTGATCATGGGATTCAACTAACCAAACTAGCTATAAGATAGCAAAGCTATCAATACATTTTATTTTACTGTATGCAGGTGATCGTGGGTTTCAACTAATCAAACTAGGTATGTGATCTGCTTTAAGGTGAAATAAAAAATAAAAAATCTTTTTTTAATATTATTTTAAGGTTTTCACTTCAATAGAGTATGAAATGTAATAGAGTATGTAATGTAATAGAGTATGTAATGTAATAGAGTATGAAATGTAATAGAGTATGAAATGTAATAGAGTATGAAATGTAATAGAGTATGTAATGTAATAGAGTATGTAATAGAGTGTGTGTCTTGAAGATTGTAGCAACTTTTAAATTGTAACCAGAAATGTTTTGATGCGACTGAGGCCCCCCCGGTGTGTTTCTTAGATAATGCTGGCATCTATTTAAAGAAGACATATTTATCTGAAGATCATAATGACAAAATCTTCCCTCGATCCATGGCAACGACCGCAACCCCGCAGGCTTCTTGTAAGAGAAAATTGATGTATTTTTGCACAAGTCTCCCATGGATGTATGACCCTTCATAGCTCGTATCATGAAAAGGAAAAAAATATCTAGATTGTATGCACATATAAGTTTAATTGTATATAATTCCATTTTTTTCCGAAATAAGGGGAATTTAGTGCAAACCCACACATTCCATTCACTATAGAAATACATACAAAATGTAATAAAATTCTAATAGTAAACAATACACCAAATATACATAAAATGAAATAGTAATTCGTCAAAATTGATGTCTTGTTCTGTAGACAAGGCAATCACTGCTATTCCGTATTGACGGAGCTACTCGTCATAAAGAATGCTCGAACTATGGAGTTGATTCTATGAACATCGATTTACACTGTGATTCGTAGTAAGTGATTAGTGTTAACTTAACTTTACGGTTAGTGTTAGCACTGCATACAATTACTCATGACACGTTCGTTTACGTTTTGCTCTCTAATCACTTGCATTTGATTTGAGGAAATGCAGTGCATAAATTGCATAATAACAAATGAAAGATTGGGGATAAGTCTATATGTTAATCATTTTGTCATAAGTAAGGAATACCCAATTTATAAACGAAAACTCGAAGCAAAAATAAACAGAATGTCTTTTTTATTAAAAAAAAAGTTGTGAAAAAAAACTAATTATATACTTATACGTGCAGAACATCATAGCACATTATAAAGAGACAAAAATATGTTATAAGAATTCTTTTATTATTGTCGACCTATATTTCCAGAAATTTGTTCTGTAAATTGTGTTCTAGAGTCATCCGATCCTGTCTCCAGCCGAAAGTCGTACTGATATTTGCTTAAAAATTTTCGACTCTGCATAATTATTTAATCTGTTTTTAAAGATGTTTTTTTATAATTTTTGAGATAGCATTCATCGGGGGTATTAGCCTATAATTGTCCAATTGGTTTTTGGGACAACATTTGTAAAATTATTGACTTTTAAGATGATCAGGACGGCCTCCATGGTCGAGGGGTAAGGCTCTCGGCTACGAATCCGAAGGTCGCGGGTTCAAATCCCGGCGTGCGGCAAGTAAATTTTATTTAATTAACTTGTGCCGTTTCACAATTAATTAATTTAAAAATAATATATAGTATATTTGCGCACGTCCCAGAGTGGAAGATACTCTCAGTATCGCCCCGGTAAAAGACCACCATTCAGAATTGAAACGTTGCTTGAAATGGATTTTATCCGCGTTTGGTGATCAGTTCTGAATAGCCGGGTATTTCCCCACCTTCTTCTTCCCTTCTCCTTCCCCTCCCAATCCCTTCAGCCTCACAACATTCACCAATTGGGGATGCCATAGTCCCACTGGCTCCAGACGGTTGGGAGCAGTTGAGATTCTTGTGCGTTATTCATGTAAAATTTATTATTTTTTAAATCTGGAAGATCCCCGGAATAAAAACTTTTGTTGAAATTGTTTAGGGAGATGCGATGTTGTGTTCAATAAGTTTTACAATACGTGTGTTTAGACTATCGGGACCTTTACAATGTGTTTTATTGAGACTCAATAAATTTTTAAACATGTTTATTTGTCATAGGTGAGAATTTAAATGAAAATGGATTGCAACACAATGTAGAAATGGCAGAATGCGCTCCATCTTTAAGTCGTAAAATGAGTACCCATTGACTTCACTTAAACCCTTAATCTACCGGCGGGCAGTTCACTGCAACCGCACTGTTGCAACAGTCGTGCACTCTCCCACATGCATGTGCAATAACTCATTAGTTTCCTTTCGGCATTTCAAAATCGGACAGGTATAATTTATATCGACAGCTGTATTGTGCTTACCTACGATAAAATTCAGACCTTCTCTTGGTGTTTTATGCCTATTTTAACGTGTTATTATCGTTTTTGTTTACAGCCCGGTTGTATTCAGAATGTATATCTACCTTATTGTTTGCAGTAATGTTAGAAAATAATAACTTAAAACACTCTACCCTAATGCATGAAATTTCTTACCTTTTTCCACACCTCCTTGCCTTACACATAAAACACCATCGTGGGTCACTGAGTTCCACTATGTGCATCCCAGGGTGTGGTGTGGGTATATGTGTTACTATGCACAGTGTTTGCAGGTCAATTATTCAGGCCACCTGTGCAGCCTACGGCCCCGCTTACATGTTAGGGGTCTTAAACAATATATAATTCATATGCGCAGGGTGCAAGTTCTCACGAGCCACCGTCTATTGCCGCTTATTACCTCACTTATTGGAAATCAATGTAGAACTATATATATGGGTTGGGCCACGTTCCTAGCGAATCGGCAATAATTCCCGAACCCAGGGTCGAGCTGTACAAACTTATCTATGATTCATTATGACTAAACATCAGCTTTGACCTGGAAGTTTCGTTTCTATAGGACGAAAAAAAAATTGATCGATTTCAGAATGCATAAAATATGGGTACTTTTCTAGAACATTTATATGGTACGCTCTTGATTGTTAAGCGTGATAAACATTAAAAGAATGGCAATGACAAAGGAAAATATTCATATATTTAGGACCGGTCGGCGGCTGAGTTGAGTTGGCTGTTCGTGTCGTGAGTTTAATTCCTCGTCTGGCTCAGTCCTCCATCACGACAAAACCAACATCTTCTGCTTACTGTAATGGTAGTAGGATATTTTCAAATATTATCATATTATTTATAAACCGAGAATGTTTGTCTTTCTTTTTTTAAAAAAAGTCTATTCTTTAACGTTGTCTTTTCTAAATACACACCGGTAGTTTTTGGATATTTTCGGGCCGGAACATTTCACACACCTGGAAAGACAATAATATGTCAAATAAGTCGATTTTCGATAAGTCAAATCATTTTTTTCTGAACAAAAAAAAGGGTAATGCGTTAGTACAAAATTTGAAAGAAATAATAGTACGTTATAAAACCTTTTTTAATGAATTTAACATGCATACTACATAACATCTATCTATATATTCATTAGCGCCATTAGGGTCATCTTAATACTAAATGGGGCTATAGAAAAGTTGAGTATATTATAAAAGAAGTTAAGGAAAATGTAATACATTACAGCGGAGTGTGAGTTGGGTTTGCTTGAAATTGTAAATCCATGACAAAAAATCTACTTCATTTATTATTATTTTGTTTTATTTAGTAACTACGTAACTAAGGGGACGAAATGTTTTTTCTCAAATAAATGATCTCTAGTCACCCACGGTACGAGTGCGCTAAGATTTTCCAAGCTGCAGTCAGTAGGGTGAAGGTTACGCTAGCGGTAGATATCATCCGACCAACAAAATTGTTTATAATTTTCATTGCCCTGGCACACCTCTGAATTCTGGATACTGCACATTTTTCAATAAAATCCAACTTGTGTGTGCCACCCCTTATGAAACGTAATAACATTATTATCAGATATTTATATATTAAATAGTGGTTTATACAAAACATTTCTTAGTCATTTTATTAAAATGACTCCACAAAGTAATTATACCCTTATTAAGAAGTTTGCTATTTTACTTTTCTAAATTTGTCGTCTTTTTAATATAATAAAATATTTTTCAGCCTAAAATCTTATGAATATTCTATGTTATCAATGCAATAACCTAATGTTCTGTTTTTTTCTTTGTTTCAGGTAAGAAATATTAATTTTAGACACTCTGTGAAGGTAAGTACCTAAATCAATACAACACGTACACCCTGGCATAATATTCTGGACAAACAATAAATTCTAAACTACGCGTGTCATTTCTATGGCAACCCCAAGGTCTTTGACATTTCCTTGTTGTTTTTCAATATACTTATTCAACAACAATTTATTAATACCCGATCATTGTTGTTTGCTTTAGTTTTTTTATTAATAGTTACAAATCATTTCAAATGAATAGATCAATAAACAGTGGAACGAGTAAAGTTATTTACTCTGTATTCCGGCGCTGTTTAGTTGAATTTCAAGCTAAGAAACTCCTGTCTAACTTTGAGAACGTTTTGAAATGCACTACTGAAATGTCTGGGAAGGTATTATTGTCTGTTGAAAAATTTTATCAATTTCGTACGTATTTAAACAATATTTTTGTGAATTTATGCTGATTTTTAAACAATTATAGCAATGTGCATTCAGATTTTAGGTTATGCTTCACGTTTGAATTTGACAGTTTATTGTAAACAAAAACGTCCAGAAGAAAAACGACTTAAGTCAAATTTTTTTTGTTTCTTATTTTAAAATGTAATTTAGATCGTAAATTTCTTTTTTTGATTTGGAATCGAATAATGGAAGCGGGTAGCATGAAATGTCGGGAAACTGGAAACGAGAAGCAAGAAGAAAAAGCCAGAAGCGACGAGAAGAAAAACCACAGCATAAATACGGAAAGTTAGAAACTGAAACAAGAAAAGGCGGGAAATAAGAGGCGGGAAACAAGAAATATACAGGAAGCAAGAAATTAAAACCATCGCTCAATCCATTAATTTAGTCCTATCTATCCTACACGTTCATATTGGCTGTAGGTTGCCATGTACGACTATACTGCCTAATTAAATTCTATCATCCTTCTCATCCTTAGAGCATGTGCTCCAAATTCTAGCTTAATCTGTGCCCCCTGGACCCTGGTGTTCTGGTGAGACTCTATACTTAGTGCACTCTTACTTACACTTTCTCTTAGTATTTTTTTTAATAGATATTTTTTAAATTATTACAAATTACGTATTTATTTAATATTTTCCTAATTCCATCTTTCTATTCACATTTATGAACACCGTTTGTATAAAGTAAAAATATATATGGTAGATGGAGAAATATGTATGTTTTAAGTTTGTTATATATGTTTTATTTTAATTTATATAGATATATATATAATTTGTAACCTTACCGTAAATGTTGAGTTTTGAATAACAAGCTCCCGTTAGATAAACTACAAAACAGTAATTTATTTAGACTTCTTTGCATTGTATTTTTTTCTTTTGTAAAATGTAAATAATATTTTTTTTTGTAAATTAACCTTGTGGCATCATTTTAAATTAAATAATACAAAATATTCACTTGGACCATTATGCCCATAAGCCATATTCGTGTTGCCATTTAAAACCTTCTGAACGACCACAGCTCTCTCATTTTTTGTCTACCTTTAAATGTCAGACTGAACGTATGCGCGAATTACTTTTTCTTATAAATATTTTACGTATCTACAAATTATTTTGTCAGATGCTCCTCAATATCAATAATATTCATTTTCAATGATAAAAAATTGTGCCGTAGCGTTAGGTTACGATTTAGACATGCCTATTTTTTCTGTCAAAAACATCCTTAAATATTAATAATAATCTGGTTACTTCTATAGCATCGTTTTCATCGTAAAATCATCTCGAGGGTGCAAATATTGATGAATGTATACATATATATATACATTCATCAATATATAAGCCCAGATAAACGGTGTTAAAGGTAGATCAACAAAGGTCATTAAAATCTTACTAAATCAACATACTACGGGAGGATATATATATATATATATATATATATATATATATATATATGTATATCTAATCAACACGCCATTTCACCGTAAGGCAGAGAGGACGGACCGCCAAACAACTCGATCTGGGCATACGCTTCTTGCTTCATTCACATTCATACATACTCTTCTGTTATTCTGACGTCTGACATGATCCATCTCAAGTATTTGATTCACTTGATCGTCTCCCTCGTCTTCCTAGGGGATTCCCGAATTCTTCTTCCATTCACATTCGCGTCATAAATTTCCTTCCACTCCTTCGTTCATTTGCTCTACATGCCCAAACAATCAAAGCGTCCTTTTATTAATCTTACTCATTAAGCAGCCTTGCGTTCCTTGCGAATCTCAACATTTTTAAAGAGATCTGAACTCCTGCATTTGATCAACCTGTGCATACCCAAACGAACTTCAAGACAGACGTTAAGATTTTACATATCTATATCCCGTTCCAACTATAGTTTGAATTCCCAATTGAACGATTAGTCTTGGTAACAGATACTTAAATGATATGGATGTATTTGACAATAATCTAAACTTGGCTAATTTCAAAAGAAGGATGAACGAATTGTTTCTACCTGTTTATAAATTATTGTTAACCACAACTTTTACGTTATTTACTTGTTATTAATGTTAATGACTTAGTGGATATGTAATTTTTTTTTCTGTTACTGTGTATTTTTAGCTTTGGTGCAGTTTTTTCGATTTTCTTTTTTCAAGTGTAACTTAACTTTTTTCAAGTGCAATGTAACTTTTGTGCATGTTTTCTATTTTTTATATTTTCTTATGTGATTTTAGCATTGATATATCTGTATTTTAAAGCCCTCTGGGCGCTCTGGGCGTTAAAATAAAAAATAATAAAATGATAAAAAATAAAATAATAATAATAATATACGTATATGGTGATATGTGTACATTATAATTTATCTAAATAAGCGAAGCTAGCAGTCCACAATGGAGTGCCGATACCAACCCTGATGTATGGCAGTGAGGCATGGAATTGGCAGAGGAAGGATGAAAGTAAACTGAATGCCATAGAAATGAGATCTCTGAGGCGAATGTGTGGTAAAACCATTTATGGTCGTGTGAAAAATATTGAGATTCGTAAAGAATGCAGGGCTGATGTAAGCGTAATCAGCAAGATAAAGAAAGGGACGCTTAGATGGTTTTGGCATGTAGAGCGAATGAACGAAGAAAGGAGTGTAAGAAGAATATATGACGCGAATGTAAATGGAAGAAGAAGCAGGGGACGCCCGAGTAAGACGTGGCACGATCAAGTGAGCCACGGCCGTTTTGACGGCCTCCGTGGTCGAGGGGTAAGGCTCTCGACTACGAATCCGAAGGTCGCGGGTTCAAATCCCGGCGTGCGCAAGTAAATTTTATTTAATTAATTTGTGCTGTTTCGCAATTAATTAAGTTTAAAATAATCTATAGTATATTTGCGCACGTTCCAGAGTCGAAGATACTCTCAGTATCGCCGTGGTGAAAGACCACCATTCAGAATTGAAAAGTTGTTTGAAATGGCTTTTAGACGTGTTTGGTGATCAGATCTGAATAGCCAGGTATTTCCCCAACTTCCTCTAAGCCTTCTCCTTCCCCTCCCCAATACCTTGAGCCTCACAACATTCCCCAATTGGGGATGCCATAGTCTCACTGGCTCTAGACAGTTGGGAGCAGTTGGGACTCTTGTGCGGTATTTATGAAAAAAAAAAACCGAATACTTGAATCGGGCCATGTCAGAAGTCGGAATAATAGAAGAGAATCTATGAGACGATGTATGAAAGTGAATGAATCAAGAAGTGTATGCCAAGATCGACTTGTTTGGTGGTCCGTCCCCTCTGCCTACCCCTATCGCGAAACGGCGTGATGGTTAGTTAGTTAGCTAGTTAGTTTAGTTGAATCTGAAGTTATTCTGCCTTTGTAGAAGCCATATTGGTTTTGAATTTGTATTTTGTTATCTCCAGGGAACTTACAGAGGCTTCACGTCCTTTTCTATAATTTTAGATATTGTGTTAAGTAAAGATATCGGTCGGTAAATACTTACGGATAATCTGTCACCTGATTTGAAAATTGGGATTATTGCGGCCATATCTAGGAAACATACCAGTTTTGTGGCTTAAATTAAATTACGTGTTCATGGTAAGGCGAAAAACCTTTGGAAGTGTTTGATTTTTTTTTAAATATGATCTTGGTGGTGTTACTATTTTTAAGGGATGATATTTACTGTATTTAAAATAAATGTGTTAAAGTATGAAAAGTTTTATTTACAAAGGAATAAAATATTTTAATAGTCTTCCCAAAAAAAAAATCAAAATGTAAGCCATGTTTACATCTATTAATGCTATCTAGTTTCTAGTACTTAATATCAATTAATTATATATTCCTGTTTATTATATTAAACTATAAACTTTCAATAAAATCTAGTTCGATAGTGGATATGAAGTGAAAGGAGTTATAGCCGAAAGTTACGATGGTTATATTTTTTGCAGGGTTTTTTCCGTGATTTTTTTTAATCAAAATGTTTTTTATGTTTTTTGCTAAGTTAAATCCGATATTGGAAAAATATTTATTGAAGTTGTCGGATTTTTTTTCAGAGTCGGAATTGACGCGTATATGTGTGTCGGTTTCATTAATATTGGATACATCTTTTATAATGCTCATTTTTTTATCACTGGCAGCTTCACTGAATTTTTGGTGTTGTTATAATCCCTTTTAACCATGTCTAATATTTTGTGCGGTTGTTTCTATAGCGTTTATAAAATATAAGACATTCATAGTCGTTGGGCTTTTTCCTACAGAAGTTATAAATCTGATCACGCTTTCTGATACAGTGGAGAATACCAGCTGTGATTCGTGGTTTGATTTTTGAGACGGTTCTATTTTTTTGTTTTCGTATATTGTTCTATCAGCCAGACGGTTATGTAAAGTGTTTATAAATTATTTTTTAAAATGCCTTATATCAAATTTATAAAAGATTTTTTCATCAATAAAATTCACCCCAGTGAAAGCAATAAATTATAAACAAATGGTTTAATAGCCATCCCAATTCTAAGAACAATATATATTATTATCCAAAAACAAATTTAATATAACCGAAACTTTGAAATTTGAACAATTTAAAGAGCAAATTAACTCCCCGAATTTGTATAATGTTATATTGTACTCTTAATATATTCTATCTAACATTTAAATTACTGTTTGGTTATTTTTTATTATTATTCTAAAAGCGTTTTGTTGTTTTACTTTCGTAGTTATTTAATAAGTTTTCAATATTGTTTACATATCACCAGCTATGCATTTTTTTTTTTTTTTTTCGTTGTGTAAATACTCCTCACATAAGCATGAGCTACTGGAGCTCAACTTATGGAGAGTAGAACTATAAGAATTTGAAAAACCATGTGTTTTATTATATTTATGTTATAATTGTATATTTTTTTGTAATCAATAATTAAATAAGTAATTCGCATGCAGTTTTCTTTGGAGACATTGTTTAAGACAGCATCGTAGGATATCTGCATACTGATATGTGACAGTTGATTGGTGATGAATGCATTTGGTGAATGGTTTGCTCTTAACACAAACGAGTTGTATTGAGGTTAACAAGATCACAAGTTATAATTGTTAACTGAGGTAATATATCTATTTGTCACACCGTTTATGCCCCCTCATCGCCTAACCCCCATACGTCTTGGCCCATCCCGTGTTAACTGAGTAAGCATGTAACGTGTACGACGCTTCTGTCCTTATAAGCGGGATGCATTAACATGGTAAATGTAAACGACAACAGCATTTGGATTTACGAGAAGTATATGAACAAGTTACACCTCAAAGGGTTCTGGCTGTTCTAGCTTTTTTCATGTGAATGCTGCTCCCAGCTGTCTGGAGCCAGTGGGGCTATTCATCCCCAGTTGGAGTATGTTGTAAAGTTTAAGGGAGGGGGATAGGTGACCATACACGGCTAAAGCCATTTCAAACAACTAACTAACTAACCATCACGCCATTTCTCTGCAGGGATAGGCAGATAAGACGGAGCGCCTTCTTGCTTCATTCACCTTCTTACATCGTGTTATACATTCTCTTCTGTTGTTCTGACTTTTGACATGGCCCCATATCTTCCTCGGGCACCCCCGGCTTCTTCCAATCGCATTCGTATCATATATTCTCCTTGCAATCCTTTCTTCGTTCATTCACTCAACATGCCCAAACCATCTAATCATCCCTTTCATAATCTTAATCGTTGCGCTTACATCAGTCTTGAATTATTTGCGAATCTCAACATTCTTCACATCATCATGTATGGTTTTACCACACATTCGCCTCAGAGAACAACGTTTAGACAATTGAATTATTTGAATCAGCAACCTTTCTACTAGAGAGCAGATATGTTGCAAATGCCTTTCTGAAACAATCAGGGATTTATAAGAAACTATGATAGCTCCATTAAGGTAACTATAACCAAGTGTGTTTTATTTCCCTCTGAAAGGGTTTCGAAAATTATTTACGGTTTTTCTTAGATAAGATTTGTACTTAATCGGAGGTAATTATTATCTCTTGACATTTACGGTCTCGTCTTATCCAAACACCTTTGACGTTCTCTCACTATTCACCAAGTCAGTCCATGCAATAATTGTTTTACTGCTTTTAAATCAAAAGCTCAAAAGGTCACTACTACTTAGAGTCAATCAATAAAGAAAGGAAAAAAAATCTTAGAAGCAACACTCTACAGCTAACTATGCGTTACTAATTAACGTACCTATGTTGATATGAAAAGAGCATTCATTTTATGTCCTGCGGTAAAAGTTAACATCACTGTTACGTTATTATTGCAATATTAACTGTGCTTAAACTCACGTTTACTTGAACAATTCTATCCGATCCAACTGTTAAATATCGTTGTTCATTCCACCGAACAAAAGATATCGAAAGTTTTCCGCTTAATTTACGCATTTATGAAGCTTTGAATGTTCAATAGAGGCACGGCGTAGCTAATTAGTCATTTAACGCTGGTAAAATTTAACTCACTCGTAATGACAGTGATAAAATTTACGCTATTGTGAAACCACGAGAACATTTTCATTTTATGCTCGGAATAGCCATTTTGTTTAGGCATCGTATTTTTTATATTATAATCATGTTATAGTATCTACTGCTGCAATTTATGCAAGTTCGCCATCTTGATTCCGCAATTCCGTTCCTCCACTTCATGAATAGTTCTATGGAGCTTTTATGTTTTCTGTATCAATTTCGCGGAACGGATGAATCACAACCCTAAAGGTTTATTAACGTCTACCAGCATCGCGCAGTACAGTATATTAAAAATACGATTTTTTTTAATCCTAACTTTAATGTTTTTTGTTTAATAAATAATAATAGTACATTAAAAATACGATTTTTTTTAATCCTAACTTTAATGTTTTTTTGTTTAATAAATAATAAAAAAATAATTTAAACATAATTGTATGTTAATTAGATTTTCGGGCATTTTTTGTACGTACTTGTAATGTCTTTAAATGTTTTTTTTTAAATGTGCCCATTCATGCGTATGTTAAATTATGGTCACCGTTTCATACGGTTATTGCGCTACGAATATTTATTATTTACATGTACCTACTAAAAATTTTGTGAAATTTTGACTAATTTTCGAAATTTATGAAAAAAATGTTTTTGGTTGGATTTTTTGTAGTCAAGTACAACAGTTTCATTTAAAAAATTCTACCGGGACTTGGTAAGTAATGAGTATCACAATATTTTACTCTTTTAAATTTGTGAGAAAAAATAATAAGTGTTTTTTTTTAACCCTTTAGGTGCCACATGTATTTTTTTAAATGCTGGAGAGGTGTCGATAATCCATAAATATACATTATATATTTTTTTTATTACTTTTATTTTTAGACACATGTTTTCAATAATGTGACGTCATTTTAAAACCGTTGGTTACGCGTGACGAATTTTATGGCTCGAGCTATATATCGATCTGTGGCACTCATAAGTACAATAATGTATCGGAACGATATATCATTCGGTGGCACCTAAAGGCAAAAACCGGTTTGTATAGTTGTATAAAATATGATCATTTTATATGTGAAAAATCAAAATACGCATAATTCAAAATACGTTGTGGAAAATCGTGAGAATCGAAGTAAATAAATAAAAATTAATTTTACCTTCGTACCTAGTATCTACTCGGAATTGTTAATATGATAACTGCCACTATCTTCACATCGCGCATAATTTATTACACCATTATGAGACAATAAGAGAAAAATACATTAAAGATTGACAAAGCAGGTTGGAAAAAAACTTCTGTATTCCATTGAAGGCAGGTTTTTGTTGTCATCCATCCAAACATATAGATACGTATAGGTAGTATTAACAACATTTTTTTTGTATGTATAGATATATTATATTATTTTTTCGAGATGCAGTAAATTTTTTTATTTTTTCATATGAATACCGCACAAGAGTCCCAAACTGCTCCCAACCGTCTGGAGCCAGTGAGACTATGGCATTCCCAATTGGGGAGGCTGAACTTATTGGGGAGGGAAAGGAGAAGGGGAAGAGGAAGGTGGGGAAAAGGGGAAATACTTTGCTATTCAGATCTGGTCACCAAACACGGCTAAAAGCCATTTCAAGCAACGTTTCAATTCTAAATGGTGGTCTTTCACCAGGGCGATACTAAGAGTATCTTCCACTCTGGAACGTGCGCAAATATTCTATATATTATTTTTAAATGAATTTATTGTGAAACAAAACAAAATAATTTTAAAAAAATAATGCGCACGCCGTGATTTGTACCCGCGACCTTCGGATTCTTAGTCGAGAGCCTTACCCTCGACCATGAAGGTCGTCGCCGCCCTAGAACTATTCATTGGAAACCCAACTCCTCCGATTTACAGGGAGCTATTATCTTGTTTACTAAATTAATTTTAGATTTAATTTTTTTGTTAATTTCTAAAGTTTCTAAGGAGCACAATTTAAAATATCTATCAATATTTGAATGTTTAAACTTAGTTTTTTCTCTATTGAATCTATGGCACGGTTGTGTGGAACCGGTAGCGAATCAAAAATAGCAAAAGTGCGTAGTAAATAAAACTACCAGACAAAAAACTATATACGCATTGAAAAAAAAAAGTTTTATCTAAAGCAATGTAAAAATAATTGAAAAAATATGTATATTATGAAATATTAAGTAATAATTTTATATTAGAAATGAATATTTTTTTAAATTATTATCAAAATCAAGAACACGACAACTAATAAAATAAATATGTAACATAATAGATAGTGGTTTGAACAAAACATTTCTTATTCATTTCATTGAATATTTTTTTCTCTCTTTTATCGTATTCAGTGTATTTTCGGCACGAGAGACGAGTACTTTCCAGGTGAATGAGCACCAATCAGAATTTTAACGTTGCTATGTTTGGTAACCAGATCTAAATAGTCAGGTACTAGAGATAAACTAGAAATATAAGTCCCCTTACATAATTCCTACTTACTTCCAGATGAATGGATTACGTAGTATAGCTATATAACCGCCCTGACGTGAATGAGTTGTGTAATACCGTAATAGTGACGTTCGAGGTAGTATTTTTGCATAATACTTTATATCTAACATCATTACCCGGCTTCGTCTTCAAAGCGACGCTAATGACACTGTCAGTTTGTCAGTCGCATCGGTCTTTCCTTGTCATGACCAGATTCATAGAATGTTCCATCGGACTGGAAATCGTACAGACTGACCAATTATTCGGGGGTAAGTTGCTTCAAGGGCGAGCTGCGTATTATTCTCTATACAATATTGGCACACGTATGGCAACTTAATGTATGGCGGTCATTATACCTAAAATGATATCGTAAATATCTTTTTCTTTTTTCAAAATTCATTATTTTCTAATTGGGTACCAAATTCCAAGTAATAACTTACCCAGAAATTCTATTTTTTTCTTCTGTTGCCCTATTTGAGATTGGCTATTATTCGGGGAAATCTTCGACCTGCGTGCAGCATCCCGGAACAACTTTACGGAACTGCGCTTGTGATACTCACGTAGTGCAATATCTTCCTTTACTATATTTTCCATGAATCTTTTCCATGAAGCTTTTCCATTTTAGATATCAGGTATTTTTCGTTCCTCACAATATGACAAAGATATTCGAGTTTCCATATTTTATTATATCTTGTACAATTTCACAATCCGTCCAAGGTATTTTGAGTATGCGCCTTTTTATTCACATTTCTAGAACTTATATCTTCCCAATTAAAAATCAATAACTAAGCTAAAGATGTACTTAACAAAATATAAAATAAATCTGAAATATCAAATCAAACAACAACATTTACGTAAATATAAGTAAATAATTTAGATTTTTGTATTTTTTACAATATTTTTATTTCATTTTTATTATTCTTAAACATAATTGTATAACTATTTCATAATAATATTATATCATAATTACGTGGATACCCCAGTTTCAGGTTCTCCTAGTGACGCATTCAAGATACGCTATTATATATTCATAATTTTCCCTTCAAACTCAAGTGAACATAACTGTAAGCACAGAGTTCTTCCAGCAAATTCAGGCAGTGCAGAGAAATTTGCCAACAAAGGCGACTAAATTTCTAGTTAATTTATACTCTTACATTGTTTCACATCTAGTTTACTGAAACCGAATATATGCAAGTCTCCCCAACTAACAAATTAACAAATTGTTAGTTGGGGAGAATTTGACAAACGCTGCGGCGAGACGAGTATTTAGATTACCGGCGTATCTAAATACTCCCATATTTCAGAATATCTCTTCACTGGCTCAAATGTCCTGAAAGAATAAAGTTCAAGCTTTGCTGGATGGTATTTAAAACAATTAACGGAATGGCTCCGGCTTACGTATCGGAACTGTGCATAGATAAACATTTCCATTCACGACAGTCAACTCTCAGATTAGCGACGTCATCAGCTATCGGAAGGTTGAAGGAACCAAAGCGTACACCAGATATTAAGTTTGGTGAGCGTGCTTTCAGCGTGACAGGCCCTAAAGCCTGGAATAAAATGCCATACGATTTAAGATTGATTGAAGACTCGACCGAATCCAAAGCGAAACTTAAAAGTCATCTCATCGGAAAGTCATATCCATGAATGGTATAGTTGCATTCCCAATTTACATAGCAAAGCTATTCGTTAATACCTACCTAAAGTCATTAAAAGAGAAATATTTGAAACTTTTCATAGTCCGCGACATTATAAATAACTATAAATATTTGTAAATGTAAATACATTTTTTCGAAAATTTCAGTTAAAACGGCGTAGGATTTTTTTTTAACAATTTTCTCTCTTTTTAAAAATCTGTTCTCAGAATTTCAGAATTAAAAATAATTAGAACCTTATATGAAAGAAAGCATATGCTGTAAATCTATAAATTCCAGTAATTATACAGTTCAGCTGTGCAAATTTTAGAATTCACCGTTCGATAGTATTGAATCCTTCAGAAAATAGATATCTGCCACATATTTGAGTTTACAATATCATCTTCTGACCTAGAGGTATACAGTTTTGAGTTTTATACCATTGGGGTGAAGTGCGTATTACAACATTCTGTGAAATGCTTATTCCCGAGTAAATACGTTCCACGAAGTATTCTATTGCGATAATTCGTATCTATCTTAGTTTCCTTCGCTCGCACACCGTAGGGTAGTCAATTATTTGTACTGAAAAAATGTACTTTCATTAGCTAGTATTAGTTTATTTCATATTCTACAAAAATAACAGATTTGTGCAATATACAATTTTGGCCAATATGTATTCTTTCCCAATGCTTGTACTTAGGAAAGGAGTAGTCATCAATATTTAAAAAAAAATTAAATGTACAATAGCATAAGAACAATATCAAAATTTTTGAAAGTATGTAAATAATTACTCTGTTACAGATATAGTAAATCTGCATGGTGAAACAAACACAATGGAGATAAATAGAGAAATAAAAAAAATAAAAAATTCTACTAAGGAAAGACAATTATATAGGAACATGTCATAATTAACTGTATTTTTTTAAATTACGTAAGTATGTAAATAATTAGTATTTTACAGATATAGTAAAACTGTGCAATAAAAAAAGGAGAAATAATACATGTTTCAACTGAGGAAAGATAATATTTGGGTAGAACAAAAGATATTACAAAATTATGTAAATAACTAGTGTTTTGCAGATATGCATGATCATTAGTAAAATGAGCTAAATATAAATCTAATGCGCTTAGTTATATGTCATCAGTACATGAGATATAATTTATAAATACCATATAATATTTCAATATCTGATCTCTAATCACACAAACAGTGTAAAGGGGGCTGATGTAACGTTAATTAGGAAACAGGACGATTCGAAAGTGCCTGGATGTTCAATTACGGTTATCAAACAACTATAAATGTTCCCACGTACGTTTCGGTTCTAAAAGGAGATTATGAGAGAAGTATTTCCACTCACTTTTTTCTGACGCTAAATTCACATTAGTCATTTTCATTTCACTGCCGGCAACTCGGGCGATTATTGACATGAAATAAGTTCACATAACTACATGTTCTTTAGCCGTCTCACTAGAGAATATCTGATCTGAGACGGGTAAGAAAATAAAAATTGAGGATTACGTAATATAAATATGTAAAAATAAAAAAAACATAAGAAATCACATAAAAAATACGTAAAACAGAAATACATACAAAAATTAATAAACTAAAAAAATATTTATACATATATATATATATATATATGTTTATATATAAAGGATCTAAATAAAAAATAAAAATAAGTACATAACGTTACCTTAATATGTAATAAAAGGGCTGTATAAAATTGCATGAAAAATATGTTTAATAAAAAAAAAATATATAGCTGATGAGGGGAGCTTTGCTTCTAAATAATGTACAATTTATGTATTAAAAAAGTGGTGTATACAATGATATTTTTATTAATTTATGGAAAATATGTATTTAATTTTTTAAAAGAAAGGTCAGCATTAAATGATGACCCTAAACATCACTTTGCAGGTTGCTAACACAATCAACACCACAAATATTTTATTTGTATATTCTATACGGGTAGTTAGGAAAATGTATATGTTTTCATACATCCCGAAATGTCTGAAAATATGTGCAGTGTGAAAACCAGTGAAAGAAATTTTGAACGTCTTTACTAAAATTTCAGTACGTATTTCATATTGAATTTAAAAGATTTCAGTTCGAAGATTTTTGTCTTTTAAAACCATATATATTTTTCTAATTACCCGTGTGGAATTTACAGATAAATTGTTCATAGTATTTCTGGAGTTACAACCTGTAAAGTTTGTATTTTTGGGTACTGACCATTAAGGAGAGATTGCAAGTAACTTGGTGATGCAATTCGTTTTTTGTTTTTGTTTATTAACCGTTGTTCTTTCGAATTTTGTATTGAGAGGTTTATTTCAGGAAGTTTTTGAATGTGAGAGGTACGAGATAGTTATTCGTGTTTTTTTTTGGCAATGAGAAATTTGATGTATCTAAATTTATTGTTTGATGTAGTGAGTGAGATATGTTGGCAGGTGATGATTTTATGAAGTTATTATAGCCGTTGATTAAACTTCCCAACTTGAAAATAACCTGACCATATTTTAACTTCTTCTATTACCATCATATAAAGAAGAAAACATTGAGAAATGATGAAACAACTGAGCTGGGGGTTGACTAGCGATGCCTGAGGAACTTGACGCTTTAGACTGTCAGTCCGACAAACAGGTCAATGTGAAACGGGAGCTGTCACTATATCTACGATATTTGTCGCGTGAATACGAATTGGAACCTGGCAAAGAAACATATACCGTAGAGAAGACTCAACTGACAAACATCGCAAAATGACCGTTACGCTTGATCAAAAGCTGAAACGGACCAAGAATCGGCGTTTAACGGAGACCTATCAAATGTCAAAAAATCAAAATGGCGCTGATCATCGATTCGATGGTCATCAAACGCGATGAGAGTTTGAAATAACCCAACCTGAGATTATGTCACAATTCTGTGTAAGACCACCACATTACGAAAAAAATAGTTAAATAAATTGCTTTAACCTTTGAAAAAAATTCTGCGGGACTCGAAATAGGCGATTGTTTTACGAGAATCACTCGTAACACTGCCTCTCTGGAACAATGGACCATTCATACATGTCAGGCAATACGCGGATTTTTTTAATGTTTTTAATAATAATATGTTATTCGAAGTATTCAATGTGCTTTTTATATTTATTTTTAGAGCGCATTACAAATATTGGAAGTAATTTGGTTATTTTCTCATATTTAGTTTACAATCGAGGTGTATTCATTGGCTGGCTTTCATTAAAATATTGTATTTTAATAATAAATAGTTTGGTTGGTAGAGTGATATAACTCAGGTATATATGTGTATCCGAAAGATTTAAACATACATATAAATTATTGGCATTGTTCTCACAGTAATCTATATAGCAGAAAATTTACGTAATATATATATACTCGTATATTTTAATATTTTCCTTAATTTTTCAAAATGTTGCATAAATATTGTAATAATGTCCCGTTAACCTGCTTTATATCAGTTTTTCAACGGGTTTTTAATAATGGTATGTTTTAAAAATTTAAAAAATGTGCATTACATATATTACATAATAATTATTTAATTATTTTTATGAAAAACTAATCCTTATGAAAATAAAAACAAGGTATTAAAAATGAGAAAATCCACAGAAAAAGAGGTACATAAATTACAATGACAATTTGAGGAAAGGAAGAAAAAAAAAAGATTAGTCCAATTTTTTTTTTCACATAACCTGTTTGAATTTTTATGGTAAAATTTAATATTCGTTTATCGTATTAAAAATACCATATTCCAGTCTTACTATTTTACCGTAATTATACGCCACAGTGATCAAATATCCGTTCCCGCCCAAAGATTTTATAGTTACACTGCATTCCAACAGTCCCTAGGTTCCGCGGGAGTCAAAGAGTTACCCCTGCTTTAGAAAGCGTTCGTTTGACGTCACTAGAGCATATTTTTTCTACCGTCCCCCTTCCTACTCCGCCGCCTCCCCACGCCGCCCTTCTTACCGTCATTCAAACGCTCGTACCACCCCCTGACATACTAACCGACTGAACTCGACCCCTACGCTGGATGGAATATGAACTTTAGGATTTGTTCGTTACATCTTGACTGGCGGGAAAAACGAAAAGATTTTTTTTTTTTTTAATTCGGAGTAAGCATTTATTACTTACATTTATTTGATATCTACATCCGGCTTTATATTTAGTCAGTTCCAACATCTTTTTCCCGCGATCTGGATTTCAATTTATTGAAATAATATGGTATCTTGTTTGATTATTTTACGGTAAAATGGACTGTAAAAGCTCCATAGATAATAAATAGGAAAATAATTTTGTTGATGTATAAATTCCATGGAGAAAAAAGTTTTTCTGGACATCTCTTCGTGGAAGTATGAAGACATAAAGTACGTACTCGTATAGTCAATTTTCCACAAAATGGGAATATTTCCGTTTGAATGTACAAAAAAGGCCATCTTATCTTGTTTTAGCTATGATATTAAGTTAATGATCCCCAACGGAGTATCATCGTAGCAACAGCTAAGCCATAACCACCCCCTCCTCCACCACCCCTTTCCCCCTTCACCGAAATGCTAAGTGCTATGCTACTGCACTTTTGGTTATAAGTGAAAGCATGACCTGCAAGACAAAATATTTGATAAATTAATAAATTTATTAAAATTTTCTTTGTAATCGCCACTTTATATATACGTATCAACACGTTTCGAAAACCAATCATCATTATTTTCATTCATTTTGTGGAAACAATTCATTCTTTTGATTTATATAAAGGTTTAAAAATTTTACATACAAAAACAATCGGTTTACAATTAGACAAATTTGAAATTTAAAAAATTATAAAAAGGGTTAATATAGTCAATTAAATATAATTATTAATCAAATACATTTTAAAATAGCTATATCTTGAATTTATTTTTATTTTTATATTAATAATAAAAATAAGCTTTTTTAATTTCTAACATAAATTTGTTATTTAATATTTTATAATCATTTTTGTTTATGTTTACAACTTGTCTATTCTTACATTATTGTCTTCTATGTTTATCATTTGTCTATACTTGACATTATTATTTTTTAGTATTCTGTATATTCCTGATGGGGAAAGCTTCGCTTTCGAAACATGTTGATATGTATATATATTAATAAAATAGTGATTACAAAATAATTTTGAATTCATTTACTTATAATGACGCCACAAAGTGGATACCAATCTTTTGAAGATGTTGTAATAAGAATTACTTTGTTTATACCACTGTTATCAATATATTAATATCTACATGTTTCAGAGGCGAAGCTTCCCTCATCAGGATAAAAATATACTAAAAAACCCTTAATGCATTTTTTTTCATTCTCCTGCCGATCAAGATGAAACGTACAAACCCCAAAAGATATTGTTCATCCTGATGAGGGGAGTTTTGCTACTGAAATAGGTATATATTTATATAATAAAAAGAGTGGTTTAACTAAAGTAGTTCTTATAAATTTATTAATAATGATGCTACAAAGTGATTACGTATCTTTTGAAGAAATTAAAAATAATTTTATTTTAACTACTTCCCAACCGCCGTTCACCCTTATACCTCCTTTGTTATCAAAATGCATTATTGAGAAGGCTAGTATTCCTTTGTGTTTGTTGTTTATTTTATGATCCATTTACATAAATAGCGTTTTGTCTGTTGCACCCAATGGAGTCAATTAAAATATATTATCATTCTCAAACGTTTTTTCTTTTTTATAAACAATAATTATTAATCTAAAACACTCAATCAAATTGAAAAAACCTTCCGAGAGAAGATAAATGTCGCCGGCAGGACTCGAACCCGCACCCTTCTAATGTCCGGTTAGATGCTCTACCGTTGAGCTACGTCGGCTTATCGCAAACCCGCCAAGTTAATCAATATATACTAGTGTTCCATTCAATAATTACTGTTTTTATTATATTTTCACCTGTAAACAACCAACTTTATTAGTATGAGAGAGGCTTGTAACGGCTAAATCCCTCAAATAGATGGCGTCGAGACAAATTATGTCTACATTTTATTGGTGAAAATTGCTTTGACTTGTCAAATATTTATTAATTGATAAACTAAAGTTCTTAAAAACTTAAGACAAGATTTTTGTGCATAGCGCAAAGGGTAACAATTATTATTTTTATAAACAATAATTATTAATCTAAAACACTCATCCAAATTGAAAAAACCTTCCGAGCAAAGATAAATGTCGCCGGCAGGACTCGAACCCGCACCCTTCTAATGTCCGGTCAGATGCTCTACCGTTGAGCTACGTCGGCTTATCGCAAACCCGCCAAGTTGATCAATATATACTAGTGTTCCATTCATTGTTTTTTTTTTCGTCTATATTATTCCTTAAAGGCGAGAGGGACGTCGGAGAGTTATTATTTATTGATTCAAAATAATTATAATATTATTACGCAATACGATAAATATAAGTTTTTTCAATAGAAAACTATTTATTCAATATTTTATAAATTTACTTAGGCATAGTATTTATCAAAATCTAATCAGAAATATTACTTTTTCTGACCGTCCCATTGTATGTTTTACAAAATATTTAAAATACGAATATGATTTTTAAAGTGGAGAAAAGTATTTTTAATCCTTTCTCGTTGCGTTTTTGTAAATCAACACAACCAAAAATTTGTAATCCGCATTACAAAAAGAAAAACATTAAATTTACATAGTGTTCATGGAAAAATTAAACTACCCACTGTTCCTTTTTTAATTTATATTATGGACATGTTACGGAAAAACCTTCACAGCATTTTTAAGGATATTCAACTCTTTAAATGTTTTTGTAAAACATGCGTAGAACGGTCAGAAATGTATAATATTTATGATTATATTTTGTTAAATGCTAAGCCCATGAAAATTAAAAAAAAACGTAATAAATAGTTTTCTCTTTAAAAACACCATGTTTATCGTATCTCGTAATAATATTATCATTATTTTGAATTAATAAATAATAACTCTCCGACGTCCCTCTCCCCGTTAATTGAAATCATGTATTGTCAGGTACCTACAATTTGACACTTTATTTTTATACTGATTTATTATTCCAATATTTAATTACAAATTTATACTGAAAAACTGATACCTTAAGTTATTTTCTCTCATTATTCCTTCAATTTAAATCTTAGTTTGATACCTACGATTTAATATTTTTGAATTAAATTGTCTTAATTTTTCCCGTTTTTATTTTATTTATTTATTTAACTTAAACTAGAGAACATATACATTTTTCACATGTACTGTAATATGAGCTTAATTTGTCACAATATGCAATTAAGAATTAGAAATTACGACATTAAAAATTACACTTTACGTATTTCGTCACTTCCTTCCTAAATTTCAACACATTTTCCTCTTATTTTATATTGGCCGGTATTTTTGGAAAATCTTCTTGGCTCTATATAGTAATGAGTTTCGCGATTTTGTTTTCTTTCGACAAGGAAGTCTTTGTTGATGTTTATTAATTTTTCTAAAGAACTCGGAATTTTTTTGACGGTTAAACATTTTTAAGAGAAAAACTATTACATTTAAGTATATAATATGCTTAAAATACAATATTTAAGATCACTCAGAATGTTTTTTTTTTTATATGGGTATAAATAATGTTTAAAAAAAAATAATAAAAATAGTCAAAAGTTTAATTTGACAATCCATGTTTTTTCTCACTTGCAACACTGCTGCCGCTCAGGTCACATCATACTACGTATTATTATTTTTTTTTATATTCAAGTTTTCCTAATATTAGTATCGAAATAAGTTATCTGCACAGTTCAGTTAACCTGACATAACCTAACCTAACTAAACCACACCAAAACTAGCCCAACCCAACTCAACCAAATCTAAACTAACCTTACATAACTACCCTTGAGGTTATCAACAAAAACATAATATTATGATATGTTAAAATTCATAATCGCTTAAAGTTGTCAATACACTTTCGTGAACCTAACAACCCCTATGGTTTTATTTTCACAAAAAACGCCATTAAAAAATAACTTTATTTAATATGTATTACAAAACACATTCTTCAAATAGATTTTGGTCTCTTTTCTAAATTGGATTTTCTGTGTTTTTATTTGCTTTATTATTCCTGGAAGTTGTTCCAATATCTCATAAATCTGAACGACGGTTGTAGGCCGACATATTTTTTTAATATGTAAATGGGTACAGGATTTCATTCATAATATTGTTTTGAAGTATCTACTTCTAAGGAAATTTGATATTAAGGATTTATTAGATTTACTGGGTACAAGGTTAGTTTGTGACGGTGATCTGAAGTATCTACTTGTAAGGAAATAAGTAATGTATTTTCCAATTTATTGGAATAGCCCATTGAAGTATGAGAACCACATCGCAATATTTAATACTTGAAGAAACATGAATGAATCTCAAATGAAATATGAAAAAATAACACTGAAATCAAACGGTAATGGTCGCATCCGGGAATCTAACCCAGGACTTATTGGGACAATTCTCTACTACTGAGATAATTGTTATTTATTGAGGATCATTTTGGTGGATATTTCTTAAAATTGAATTAGGTATCATGTGGTAGAGTGTTGTCCCAGTAAGACATAGGCCCTGGGATCGATTCCCTGGTGCGACTGTTATCTTATAATTTTATCTCTTCTTCTATTTCATATTTCATTTTATAATTGTTCTCATTAACTTCAATGGTTAAATGTGTTAACATTTTGTCTTCTTTCGAGCGCCTTGAAGTGATATCTCTCCAAAAATTCGGGACTTCGGGAAATATAGAAAAAAACTCTTTTTCATATCAATAGTTCTTTTTTTGGCAGCAAAAACTGTAAAGGCGACGTCACCGACTGTTGTTTCATATCATACTGTACTGTAAGTCTTTGATATTTATGGTAAGATTCGTAATAATGAGTTATGATATTTCTAAATTCCAGAATGTTCATGTACATCTCTAATTGGTGAAATGTACTGAAACTCCATCTGAGGTGATATCTCTCCAAAAATTCGGGACTTCGGGAAATATAGAAAAAACTCTTTTTCATATCAATAGTTCTTTTTTGGCAGCAAAAACTGTAAAGGCGATGTCACCGACTGTTGTTTCATATCATACTGTACTGTAAGTCTTTGATATTTATGGTAAGATTCGTAATAATGAGTTATGATCTTTCTAAATTCCAGAATGTTCACGTACACCTCTAATTGGTGAAATGTACTGAAACTCCATCTGACGTTTTGACACCCCGCTACGGTAATAAGGGCAGATGTAATGTGATGTTTGCTGCATCAGTGGGTTGCCTGCTTCCCATTATCCACTGGACTAGCAACTTATAACCATCATCCACAAATCCATTAAATGAGTAAATCACATCGACAGGCACGTGGCATTTTCCATTTACTTGAAATTGATTACATACGTAAATGAGTTAATTCATAATTACCTTTGTCGTGTTTAAATTAATATACTTCCTTCAAAAATGTGCCGAAATAAATTTTCCTGTGATATATAAATTAAAACGCTATTTGTTAATGAATGTGCATAACTGTCCCAGGGTTGAATACAAATATTCATAATCATATCAATTTTAAGATCTAGGGAGGAAAAATGGGACAAAACCTTTAAATTATTGCGGCTGCTGAAAAGCATTAAGAACTTTTATTTTTATAATGCTGATATTTAAAATGTTGATATTTTTAAAATATTGATTTTTTTTAAATATTGATATTTTTATAATATTGGCTTTTTTATAATGTTAATATTTAAAATGTTGATATTTTTTATGATATTGACATTTTTATAATATTATTTAAATCGGTGTTATAAAATTGGACTCCTGTATCTCAATAACTGAACTGTAATACGGTTTCCATTTTTTTTCTTTTTTTTTCCAAATTATGTACATTGATCACAACATGCATGCGCCTCTATGATATATCCTAGTTTTGCCCTACATTTGTATGATGATTGTTATTTATTGTTGTATTATATAATATTGTTGAAATAAACTCCCATTATAACCCTTTTAGCACATAATGCTTTTAAATATTTAAAGGAATTGTTTTTTGGTAGGTATACATACGGAATATGAAATGTTATTGTTATTGTTGTTGTTGATTTAAAGTTAATTGTTATTGTTGATTTAAAGCTCAAGTCCTTTATAGGAAATTTATCCTTTATTTATAAGAAAATTATAAAATACAATATATATATTATTACAAAACTAGCATTTACAGTATTTTTATAAGTTTCTAGGACAAACTTAGATTAACAATTTATTCCATTTCATATTCAATATTTGAAAACATTAAATGCTAAAAGTGTTTCTTTCTAAAGTATTTAAATTAGCGCCATCTGTGAGCGTGAATCCCGTTTCCTTTGACATTAATAACTCAAAAAATGTTTTTCTCAATTGTTTTGACATTTGGAATGCCTTTATATTACGTATATGTTATTTGTAATTTTGTTAAATCCGCAGAATTATTTTTTTTTTAAAGAATGTAAATCAAGTATAATAGTGTTATTATTAAGTTCTGGAAGAAATTTAATCATTTTTATTCAAAGCCATTTTCAAACTGTGGTTAGGACATATTGAGACGACTTGCTTATATAATAAAATTATATACGGTTAAAATAAAAAAGAATCTATATTTATAAAAACTAATGTAAGTTTGTAACTTTGTTTGTTTGTCCTCGATGTTCTCGAAAATCACTGGACCGGTTTCGCCTAAAATAGCACAGTTTGTTTTTATTAGTGCCGGAAAGGTTTAGAAACTAGTTTTAATAAAATCCAATATGTAAAACTGTTGCTATAACGTTTTCAAATTAGTTTTAAAAACTTTGAAAGTGCCATGTTTTATTTAGGTTAGCCCATAGATATAACACTCTGGTTAGCCACGGATTGCATATTCAAAAGAAGAAAGTTTTTTGGGTAGAATATTTTCAAAATGGAAAACTCGAGTAGGTACCTACATAAGAACATTATGATTTAGATATATTTTGAAAAAATAAACGTTAGGAATGAAATAAAATATTCAAATTAATGTTTCTTTATTTGGAGATAAAGCACAAGAGCACACTAATGACAAACACGAATTCACAACTTCATAACTTTATTCCGAAAAAAAATCCTGAGCAAGGCCGGGTACACATCAGCTATTATATTATATATGCTGGTAATTAGAGAACGCCTTTGTAAGCCATTGTATCTATACCGATAAATTTTGCATTGTCAAATGATATTATTTGACATATTTGTAAAAAGCATTAACTTTGTGGCTCGCCATAATTTACAATAAAAAACACATAAATTTGTTGTAGACCACTTTTATTTTATCAAAACTCTACCGGTTTCGGAAGCACCCTTCCTTCATCAGGAGAATATTAAAACTAACTTATGATATAAAATATTGACAAGACTTGTCAATATTTTATATCATAAGTTAGTTTTAATATTCTCCTGATGAAGGAAGGGTGCTTCCGAAACCGGTAGAGTTTTGATAAAATAAAAGTGGTCTACAACAAATTTATGTGTTTTTTATTGATATTATTTGATATTTCATGTCAACGCGTATTTTATATTATTCTGTCATTGAAACGTTATTTGTGAATTTGCATCGCAATATATTATCGATATTACTTTGTTAGCAAATATGTAGATTAGTAACACGCAACTTTGCTCATGCGAAAACTGAAATTACTACCAACTAACTGCAAAATTTTTACGTTTAATATGTATAAGCAAGTGCGTAGGCCGTTCGCCCGTGCCGGTGCTAGCTTGGCTGCATAAGGAACGTAACAGTGTGTGCAAATGATCGGTTCTATTAATAATGTGAGCGGTGCCGATAATTACAGTTGGTCGATTTTTGCTATCATTTAATGCATCTTCTATGCTGAAACTACGTCAAATTTCAACATTGGATCGTCGTAAAATTTTAAGATATCTTAATGATTTTTATTTTATTAGCAACGTTGATTAGTTTTATTTAAATAAAATTAATGGGAAATATATTATTTAAACCACTATTTAATATATAAATATCAACATGTATCGGAAGTGAAGCTTCCCTTGTTAGGATAAATACTGTACTGTGAAATAATGACAAGAATAGAAAAATAATAACGTAAGAATAGACAAATTACAAAAATTAACAATCAGTGATAAAAATAGATAAGTAAGTATTTAAAAATTAAAATAATAAAATAATAAATTTGTGTTACATTTATTGATAATTTTTTTCATTAATGAAATCAATGTAATTTACGAGGGATTAATAAAAAAAACTATTAATATGTAATGTATGTAAGGTAATAATGTGAAATTAAATTTAAGAGATGGCTATATAAAAAAATATTAATAATATTTAATTGACTATTAACACTTTTCCTAATTTCTAAAATATCAATTTCATCTAATTCTAAAGCAGTTGTATTCGTATAACATGTTGATATTTATATATTACAAAATATTTCCGATTCATTTTATTTAAAATGACACCAAAATCTGATTTTACACTTATGGAAGTTTTTTGTTTTATTTTATTTTCTGTTGCGGGACCGGGGACAACTGCTAAACTTCACCAATGTGCAACTAATAATTCCCAGATACTTTCAAGTTACTGACTTAATTATTTACTTACTCAGCAGTTCTTCAAATAACTTTATTAAAGTCTAGAACCACAAAAGCGATTGCTTTTTTTGTGGACTTGATAAATTGAATAATTGTCTTAATGACTCATAGGTTTCTACTTATTTAACCACTTTCGATCACCCCTTCCCACTACTATTAACAGGATTGCAAATCTTGATAAATTGATAAATCATTCACAGAAACAATCTTCTCTATATGTAAAATTAATATTTGATTTTCTACAAAATTACTCAACCGGTTTCGCAGTAAAATTTTCAATGTAAAATTGTTGCCATAACTTATAAAATTAGTATGGAAAACATATATATACCGCTCTGGTTAGCCACAGATTACATATTTAAAAGGAGAAGGTTTGTTTGAGTAGAATATTTTTAAAATGGAAAACACACGTAGGTAGGTGCCTACTTAAAAATTTAGATATATTTTGAAAAAATAAATGTTTGGAATGAAATAAAATTTTCAAATGAAGTTTTATTTGTTTCTCTGTTTAGAGATAATAATAGTCATCACAAGGCATTACTTTCGCTGTAAAATCAATATGGCAGCCAAACGACAAGCAAGAATTTACACCTTCATAACTTTATTCCAAAAAAAAAATATCCCTAGCAAGCCCGGGTACACATCAGCTAGTTCTAAATAAAATATATTAACACCACAGCGGAAGTTTACGTAATATTCTGGGGCGTCTATTAAAGGAAATAATTGAGTTATTCTGGGTTTTGAAGAAAGCCATTTACAGCTGTTGAGCACGAAAACGAGGCGTAAAAACAATTATTTCTCTTGTAACAATTGTAAACCGTAACAATGACAACCATGCGTCTGAAATATCTCAGCTGTGCCAAGAAAATAATCCAATCAATCAATCATAAGGAAAATGGATGTTGGAAACCGCACAGTAACTACACTACCTACTAATATTAATTTTCAGATCGAAATTACTCGTGTTTCGAAAGACAATTTATTTTTTACAAATCATTCCTTTCTCGTCTGGTCACGGCTTTTCTTGTAGCCAAATCCATTTTTTCCTCTTTTGGTTATAAAGCTAATTAAGACTTTCCACGGTTGAATAACGTGTACAAATGAAATGAATTTTCGTTTCCAAGGGCGGTTTTCGTAAAATCCATTTATCCTTTGAAATTCGTATCCGCGGCCCGAAAAGATCTCTGATTACAAAATTGTATATGATGGTGCGTCCTTAGACAGGAAAAACACGTAATTTATGAATGTACCGCCAAGAATAACGTTTAATAAAGTCTTTAAGTTTAATTAGGTGTTTAAAGGGTAGGACATATAGCCCAATCAATGAAGGAAAAAAATCGCCATAGTCGATAATTCCCGGCAAGTTGGAATTTTCACGGATGGTAAACACACGACATGCATTTTAACAAAATCCCCGGTTTTCTCCTTGTAGTTCCCGCCCACCCCCTCTTGAATATATTTTGCAAGCCTTTCGGAACAAGTGTATCTTGGACAATATTAGGTGTACAGCATTACGTGTTGGTTTCAAATTGTAGTAAAATTAGTCTGCTTTAAAAAAATTTCTAGAAAAATTGCCAACAGTTAAAAAAAAGTATCTAAAAACGACAAAATATGAAAAATGTACGAAATTTGTAATGCCTGTGTCTCGAACATGATTAGGTCTCCAGAGACCGTTTTGATTTCAAATTGTAGACCTTTGCCAAAAAATTAGTCCTTTGGTAAAAATTGACAAAAACTGAACAAAGGCCAAAAAATTTCTTTTTTTTTAATTTTTTTTTACAAAGACCCGGAGGTCTGACGAGGTTGAAAAAGTGGATTATTCATTAGGCTCCCATCATATGTAATATATTTAAAAAAATCATTACTACCCCATTTGACGAAAGGTAGGATGTTCAAAAGTAAATAAGAGTTTTTTTTAAAACATTGCCATTAACTTAGGTATGCGATATCAGTGCGGTATGTGGTCTGTGGCGCCATCTATTATTAGCTTTTTTCACATAAGTATTATTTTTAATTATGTATAAACAGTTTAGCGTGTCCAGGGCACGTAGGGGGTAGGGTAGTATGTAATGGATAGCTCTTCATTGGGTACGGGAAAATATTCCCCCCGGGAGCAAACTGACAAACAACAATAAAAACTATATAAATTGAAAATACACTTTGTATATACCACTTTACTTAAAATATATAAATATTTCTATATTTATATATATATATATATATTTATATATTTATATGTTTTTGAAATATTTATATTTTTTTGAAATATTTATATATTTTAAGTAAAGTGGTATATACAAAGTGTATTTTCAATTTATATAATTAATAATGATGCCACAAAGTTACAAAGCATTTGAAGAAATTATAACAATAAAAACGCTTCAATGTTTGATAATTTTTTTTTCTCCTTATTAACAGACTACTTACTAGCCTATCAATATAGCTATCCATATTTAAAGCTAGAAATATTGTCTGCAATTTTTAATGTAACAACTTTTTCCCTAACCTGCTCAACAAAAAGTTATATGCAAATGTTTTGCGAAATATTCTACAAAAACAGATATTTTCTCTTCGTCGATAAAATTCAAAGAATATATTTTTTATAGCTTTTATCGCAAAATTGAGGAGAAACTAATTAATAGATAACAAATTGGGAACTAAACGAAAAAAAATAGTCTTATTTCATTTTGATGTTACGGAGATATTAGCTTATTCCGAAAGGCTTGCAAAATATTAGTGGAGGGAAAAATCGGGGATTTTTGTTAAAATATGTCTCTAGAGGTGTTCTGCCATCTGTGAAAAGTCCAGGTTGGGGGAAATTATTTCCGATGTAAATCTTTCATTGATTGGGCTAATAAGTGCCCAGTCTGTTAAGGTTACCGTAAAATATGAGTTTATTCCTATAGTTTTGAAATTACTAATTAATTGTTATCATATAAGAGGGAAGAGGATGGTTGGGATGTGCCCACCTATTCAGATGTGGTCATTCAATATAATTAAATCATCGTTACATTTCTAAATGGTCGTATTTCACCGGGGTGATAGTGAGATTATCATCCGCTTTTGAAGTTTTTGTTATCAAATGCCCTTCAAAATTTAACAGAATAAACTAAAATTTTCTATTTACTTGTTGGTATCATTCTATACCTCTTATCATAACTCGGTGACTCACCTAATAAACCCTTCAGGCCTAAATGAAGAAGATTGGGAAGAGGTTTGATAACTCATGGGAATGCAACATTGTTGTATGTATTATTTGAAATTGAGTGCTTATCTACTCAGGTCCTTAAACAATCCTCGAGGCATTTCAAGCAATATTGAGAGAATATTTCGTTTTTTACAATATTTTTCTACATTTGGTTCTAACCATCGCCAAGCCTTTCCATCACCACACGACTTATTAAAATCGCTAAAACACAAAGTGTGTGGCGTTTCACATTTATTCAAACGTAACATTGAAACAACGCCATTTTGTTGTTTTTGTGACATTTAAAAGGTCCCTGTTAATGGTCGATTTTACTTTAGTTTGAGCTTTTGATCAAATTGTGATCAGGGGAAAAGCAAATCTTTCATTTTTATCACAATTGAATGACAACCTGAAACGGACCTAGAATCGACCTATTAAATGTAAAAAATGATGCTAATTGGCCATTTTATTACAAAGTTACGTCGAATCTCAGTGATACACTCTAACGCAAATGAAAATGCTCCATTAAAATACATTTAAATCAATTAAACTGTCCTGAAATACAGCCCACATCCGCAAAACCTTATTTTAGCAAAAACAAATCGTAATCTAGTAGTGGTTTCCTTGCCATAAAGACAAGTCAGGCCACATTATGCAGTGCACTCTGGTCCAATTACGCGGCGCTGAATACAAAATGGTCGCAGGGAAGCGTGTTGATTGGGACCCCTGGAACGGAGGAATGAATTCCAATTGTGTTTCGCGGAGAGAGCTGCTCGGGAATCAATCTGCACCATGCTCGGGAAATCGCCATCCGATACTGAAGGACAGAGACGGAAGACGACAAAAGAATAAATAAAAAAAACTAACGGAATATCTCTAACCTGGAACTTCTTTTCTTCCGTTACAAATTCAGAATAAATCTGTGAAACTGTGTGAGTGAGTGAGTGTGTGTGAGTATACTGTGTGAACAAGTGATGGAAATTATTAACATTAGTTATTCTCAGTTTGTATCAATTCTGATGGAATCTGAATCTCGTCGGCAATTGTACTTACGATTTTACCTCTCCGGGTGTGTATGGACTTCCACGAACGGAAAATTATCGGGCTCAGTTCAATTAATGACATGGACTGTATTAAAATCAATCAGAAAAATAGTAAACGATTCACATTACACTTGAATTAAAACTCAGTTAAATTACAAGACAAGTTATGTATTAAAAATCATATGATTAAATGGTACAACGCAGTGTGGACTACCTAGAAGTAAAATGGCTTTATAAATGAACAATGATTTACCTTTTTCGGAGAGAACGTTTAAGCTAGTCGATGCTCTTTGGATGGAGAGTACTCCTGCAGTTGAGGAGCGAAAGCGTCATGAAAGGCAATTCTAGGTCCTGAAGATAGCTGTGCCGACAGCATTGTGCACCGGCTTGTTGAGTCATAATGGAAGCTTAAAGCAGCCTGGAAAATACGGTTGACCGCGTTTTGTAGTGCGAGTCACAATCGCTAATTGTCTATTCAGTTAAATGCTTTATAATTTCTTCAAAAGAATGGTATTCACTTCGTGGAGTCGTTATAAATACATAAATTAAAACTTATTTTGTATTCACCACTTTATTTATATACACATATATTATTTATTATTATTTATTATTATTTATTATTATTTTAGCATTCTATATATTCCTGATGAAGAAAGCATCGCTTTCGAAACATGTTGATATGCGTATATTAATAAAGTGGTACATACAAAGTAATTTTTAATTCGTTTGTTTAATCGTTTTGCACTTCGCGCAAACATGGCGGTTTTAATAACACTACGTGCGTAGTTTAAAACTTTACGCTCTACGGCGTAGAATAACTGGCCGTGTAGTATTTCCGTATAATATTTCCATGTAATATTCTATTTCTTTAAAGATGTTAGATGTAAACTGAATTTAAAACAACTGTGGTAATTTTACTGTGATCTTGCACAATCATTTCTCGAATATGGTATTATCATTTGGGGTAGTGCCACAAATACTTGTCTGAATCCTTTTTCAAAGATCCGGAAACTAATCCTGAAAGTTATTCTTAAAGTTCCATTTAATGACCAGAATTGATTTTTATTTTATTTTTAACTTTAACTTAAAAATATATTCAAAAAGTATCCTGCTGTATTAATTTTAAAATAACCATATGTTTGAAGAAATAATAAGCCCTAGAGCCCTAAGACAATTACATGTAAAATCTTTTAATATCCCAGTTTATAAAACCTCCTATGGATTAGGAAGTTTTAAATACAATGCTATTAGGCTATCCAATTCCCTACCTAGTGATATTAGAAATACGAAAACCAAAAGTTCCTTTAAAAGTAAGATCATTGATCATCTCAAATAAACATATCTGCTTCTAAATTACTATATGCGTTTAAATTAGTTTATTTCTGAAAAAAAATGCTAAATTCTAATCTATTCATTTATTTGTTATCTAATATATACGATATCCTAGCTGAACAACCACTTCTGCAAATTACCATTTCAACACAGGGGTTTCACACATAGTGAGATGGGCAATACGACAACGTACAACAAATGTTTATATATATATATATTATAATTAAAATATATATATATATAGCGGGGCGGTTAAATTTAGTGTTACAGTAATAATCGAGCTTTTCAATGCTCATAATTGCCAAACTCGGCGTTTAGTAGTATCACTACATTGTTCGAACTTTTCTTTCACCCGGCTAGCATCACGTACTCGTACGTCACGTTCTAAGACAGCTTTCCTGGTTTAGATTTTGTCGTGTCGTATAGAAATGAGTAGAGTGGCATTTTTCTTAAAGGGGTATGATAGGATGGCGATACGTAAATATTAATATATAAAAAATACCTCCTAATATATAAAAAATAAAAATAAACTCATACACTAACACAGAATACATTAAAATGTCACAAGTGCACACACACACTTTACACATAGGTTGGCAGTACCTACTGAAAATACCTGAAATATATAATCTCTATTTCATAATAACATAGATAAACAATTTACCAAAAAAATTCTATTTCCATTAAAAATACATTTTTAAAAGTAGTAGTAATGGGATAATAGTACACAATCTACCAAAGCCAGGTAGACTCGCGGTAAATTCCATGCACGGGAAAATGGATGAAATATAGATCGGCTTACATGATTTATTTCAAAGGCTTTTAAGAACGTGAATGCCGCTTTCCTTTCAATGGAAGCACTTGCATATCAGTTCAATGCATATAAATTCATGATGGAATAGCTCAGTTCTCCTTCAACTTTGATATAAAATAGTTGGGTGTTGTATATCACAACTCATTTCAATATGAATACAACAAGTTGAGTAGGTACATTATTAATAGTACTTCTGTTCAGCAATATGATTTTTTTATTTCTTTGGGTGCTAAAGTCAGTCACTACCTACGGCCATGAACTAATCGTTCTGCTCAATGATAACTGTTAAATGGTGATCCGACAGTTGATCCCCCGACAGTTGGCCCCCGTACAGTTGATCCCTCCGACGCTTAATCCCTCGGACAGTTGATCCCTCCGACAATTGATCCCTCCGACAGTTGATCCCCTACAGGAGTATTTCTGCTGTACGTCCTCATTTGTAAAGTTAGTATGCAGAGAGGATATGCGGCCGTATAAAAAAGTCGATATACTTATATCTGCAGGCCTCTTGAGTGGAAATGCGCTACATAAAATATTTATACTAACAATAATGCCGTGAGTATGCAGTGAGAAGTGGCGTGCAGGCTAGTGGCGTGGTGCCATAAAGGCTGAAAAGCTGAACCTATCCTAATAAATATAAGCCATAAAAAAAATTGTTGAAAACTTAAAGAATGTAACAAATTTCTGATAAAAATATTTTTTTCTAAAATTTGTTAAGGAACTTGTACGCTCATTTATTCAGTTAGCCATAACAATCAGCGGAAGGTAATAATAAAATGGCCGTTTTCAAATATCCAATGTGCAATTCAAATCCAAATTTTGAAAACTAAACACAGCTTTCATTTGGTCATAGAGCAATGCACGCCACTGGCAGTGAGGATATAAGGCCGAATTACAATGTAAGTAAAGATAGTAATTAGGGTTGTAGAGGTGAAGGACTCTCATCTATTGCAAAACTACGTACCGCCGGACGGCTTAAAATCATAATTTTTTATGCAGTATTTGCCAATTTCAAACCTAAAATCGATTTCAACAATACCTGAGATGGAATAGATATCCAAGGTATTTATTTACAGCGGCATTTTTTGTATTTACAAGCTGGTACTTACGGTATAGACAAATAATTTTATCCTTGATGATTTCGATTAAAAATGTTTTATTTTAATAATTATTTTCATTTTAAAACATTTATATTACAAGAATTTTATAATAACAAAAAAATTGTTTCGAAAAGCTGCCGCAAGGCAGCTTGTCTGCAGGTTCTACCATTTTTATTTATTTTAATAAACATAACACATAATCGTTTTGTTGGTAAATTTAATTTCACAACAATGTCTCCTATCAGTAATGCACTTACCAATATTTACGTCTTCTTTTGATTGCCCTCTCCTATCCTTTAATGATATATTCTATCTTTTCACACGAGACAAGTGCAGATATACGTTTTAAAGATATTTAATATAGATTTGTAATTCATTCGGCCGTATATCCTCTCTGCTTACCAATTCGGCGACATTTAGTTATATTATATGTAAGTAGGAACCTATAGCGTATTTTCTCAAAACCGACTCCATATATAAGAATGTCGTATTTTGTTATTCGACCTTCTATCTTCACTGCATACTCCTTCGGGAGTTCGGCATTATTCTCAGTAAAAGTATTTTATGTAGCAGTTATTTCCACTCAAGACGCTTGCAGAAGTATATCAAATTTTGTTATACCTATGGCCATATATCCTCTCTACTTACTCCTTTGGAGACATTTAGTTATTTTGTTTGCAAGTGGGAACTCATAGCATATAGTCCCAAAGCCGACTTCATATATAAGTATATCCTCTCTGTATACTTACTTTACAAATGAAGACTTTAGGGGATCAATTGTCGGAGGGATCTACTGTCGGGGGGCTCAACTGTCGAAGGGAAACTGTCAGGGGGTTAACTGTCGGGGGATCAACTGTCAGGAACCCTGATAAATAGAATCGCTCCTGGTATCTACATATTTTATGACAGTGAGAAGAAATTTAAAATGGATCCGTTTGGCTTACGAATCTCTTCATCCTTTCCTCAATCTTCACAATATAGGTTTTGCAATATACAAAGAAGGTATGCGGGGCTAGCACAATAGATATAAATTGCAAAAGCACTTGATAAATAACAGAAAGAGATATACCCAGAGGCGGCACGTTACTTTTTAGTGTACCTAGAGTGCTAAGATTGAAAGAAACGACCTTCTTGGTGTTTTTGAAAAAAAAGTTTTAGTTGGGGTTAGGAAAATTTTTTACTTTGTGTTTTTAGTTAGGGTTAGTTTGGATAATTTTTTAATTGACCCCCAAAACAAAAACAAAAAAAATAAATGTCTTAAAATTCCTTTGTATTTACTACTTTATTAATATACATATATCAACATGTTTTGAAAGCACTTTCTTCATCAGGAATCTATAGAATACCAAAAAATAATAATATCAAAAATAGACAAATGATGAACATTGAACACAATAATGTAAGAATAGACAAATTATAAATGTTAACAAACATTGATTAAAGTAATAAAATGTTAATAAAAAATAACATTTATTATAAAGCATCGCTTTCGAATGTGTATATTAATAAAGTGATGAAAACAAAGTAATTTTTAATTCTTTTATTAATAATGACGCCACAAAGCGAATACCAATCTTTTGAAGAAATTATTCAAGAAAGATAATGTTAATAAGTCATTTTCGGCTACAACAACATCAATAATGTATTTTTTGTCTTAGCTCTTTGGGACACTACGAGCTCACGAACCGCCCCTGGATATATCTACATACAGATAGAAAAATCAAGAAATTCGTTCATTCACTTCTACACATTTGATGGAATCCTGTCTCCAGAGGGTAACTGAGGAAGATTCCATCCAGGAAATCATGACATACCTACCTAATATTATTATAATATATACACATTAACATTTAACTTCGATTTAACATTATGATCGAACAGTTTCGGAAGTACTCTTCCTTCGTCAGCACTATATTAAGACCATTAATCATTTATCAGTGTATTAAATTGAAGGGATTTTAACAAATTTAGGTTTTTATTTTATAATGATGGCAAGCCTCAAAGTAAATATTTTTTACAAATATGGCATAATAATATTTGGTGTAATCTACGCCATGGATTTCCCATTTGGTAGAGGGGAAGGACGCTGAAAGTATGCCATCGTCAAATTAAAGTAAAATATTTTTTTCAAGAACTTTACTGTAATTACTAAGCTATATCACAAAAATAATACAATATTTTTTTTAATAAATCATAATGAATACAAGTGGAAACCAGTAAAATGATTCTGTATCATACAACTTTGAAATAAATATAACCAGTTTAAAAGTGCACCGCGTTCTATTTAAATACGCACCTTTAGAGAGGAAGTTTTTTTTTTTTTTTAAATTTTATCTGGTAATATTGTTAGCGCTTGATAATTTTATCAGGCGTATGATTTTCTCCGTGAACAAAGCTATGTGGTTTATACGATTGTTGTACAAAAGAATTATGAGTTTTATGCACAAGATTGGGAATCCAGAATGCATGCATTTTTCAATACTGAGTTTGGGTAAAAGTGTGGATGGAAATCAGTTTTCTGGGAGTTCTAACTTACAGGAGACTGAGGGGATAGAAACGTTTTCTTGGGCGACCAAGAGCATCCAAGTGTTGTACTTCTAATACTATTAAGGATTTATCCCAACATAGTGACTACGAAGATTTTATAAATTGGAATATTTTACAGGATAGCTAACATTGAAGAAAGTTCCCGAGATGTCTGAAGCATCAATTTTAGGTATTATATTATAGTTAACCTAACTAACAAATGTATCGATGATAATCTAGGCTAGCGCCTAAATATAGGCAAATTGTAGAGCACCTAGATAAATCAATGTACAAATGGACTCCATTAAATACTGCAGTGAAGTTAACGAGTGCTTTTTCTCTTACCCACAGTGGAGAAGTAAAAAAAAATTATCATTTAACTATTATCTGTTCCAGAGCGTTAAAGTATTTTTTATGATGTTTCTAATTAGGAAACCAGCTACCTACCTTCCCACGGTAAAAGCGCATTATGCTTATTGTTATAGTCCGAAAATTACTTGGTACAATCCGAGGATCCAATAGTCAAAATTATAAGTATAATCTCTAAAACGTAAACTGAAAATTGTCATAATAAAATGTTATTTCGCCCTTAACTTTTTTTTATCCGATCAAAAATATTTATCGACAATTAACCGTTTTCCGAAAATTTTTTTTTTATGTTACTGGAGACTAAATAATATTTTTCTCAATTCCTAGGAACAATACAATTTATTGAGTAGATACCTAAAAAGAATTTCCTAAACTTGCAAATACACGCGAAAAGGTAGGTTTTGTTGAGTACAGAGGAACTCAAGAACAAGTACTCAATATCTAACAATATCAATCTAGAAAGGTCGAGAGTTCAACGTGCCCGCAAATAATAATTCCATCGTTTTTGTGAAAAATCATTTCAGGGGCGCTATACTCTATTTCATTTACTACTCCGAAATATTTTACTATGTACAGAGGAACAAGGTGATGGGGACACCTCATATCTCTCTTTGGAAACTTATATAATAAAGGACACGCATGTATCAAGATCGACACCCAAACATCGAACACGGTTAAGATGAAGAAGGATAAGAATGAAATCTCTTTATGGTTTGAAAGATGTAATAAGCATTTGTTTCCAAAAAATCTCTAATCTCCAATACGCCGATGATACTACCCCCATCGCCTCTTCTGAAGATTAAATTAATCACCTCCTTGCTAAAGTGATAAAAGAGGCTGTAAAACAGAGGTGAATAAAAGTATTTGCATGACGAAAGACGCCACGAGTAAAATGCAAAAGATATGAAGAGACTGAGTCATAACGAAGACCACCAAGATGAGACTCGTCCGGGTGTTGATTTTCCTAATTTCTATATGGGGTGGAAATATGAACACTTAAAGCCAGCGAAAGGAAGCGGATAGATGACCTCGAAATGCGGTGCTGGAAAAAAAATAGCCAGGCTCACTAATGTACATATCAATTCTGAAAAAGCCAGGTATCCACAATCAGCTGTCTACCTACAGCGTATTCTACGACACTTTAGATACGTTCCTCACCATACCAAGAACTCAAACATGGATAAACTCGTGCTCATTGGCAAAGAGGAAGGCAAGAGAAGCAGAGAAAGATCACGGATGCATTGGACTGATAAAATATTACAGGCGTCCGGAACATCGGTGTTCGCAACTCTCCATGCTGCGCTAAACCGCGAGGAGTGTAGGAGTCTTTCCTCGGGGGAAATTGGAGTTTGGGTCATAATCTTCAGCAATGAGTAACCAATTAGAAAATAATACGTACTAGATATATGAAAATGCGGTGGGATTTTTAATATTAAATAACATATTCCTTGTAATAGTTTCGCTTGGGGATCTCTCTAGAGACTTTCGAAATGAAGTTTTCGGATTCAAACCCAACGTGCCTCAGCTAATGGCGTACTTATCTCGTTAAATTTTTTCGTGTTAAACTTGTATGGTTAGTTTAGAATTTCTAGAAATTTTGTAAAATTAAACATATGGTTGGAGATGGTGGTTTGCATAGTGAAGTATGCCCTCATTCGGAACACCGCTTTAGGTCGAAACACTATTGCTTATTATAACTCCGTGTCTCTTAATCGTGCCCTTTATGTCCCCTGCGAGCTAACTAATCCTCGCCACGAGTCTATGATTATTCTGGCCATTCTTCGTGTATCACAGAGCAACCTGCAAACAGCCTTGCTTAGTGCGAACTCCACGCATGGATCGGAGCAATCATATGAAGACAGCGTACCCCGCCCCCCCTCCCGACTACCGCGCCCGCAAACCTAGAATTTAGGCCGCGACCTACTGACACACTTAATCCCCTCTACTCTAGCCCCCCTCTCCGTCGCCCTCCTCTGCGCTTGCCCCCACCCGCGCTCAGTTAGCCAATATCCTCACCGCTATAGATGGTTTACCGGATTTCAACCGAGCCATTCGGATAGTTAATAGTTCTGTTCCTAAGAAGCAGCGGGCGCGAGCCGCGGATCGTTTCCGATGGCTGCTCGGAGTTTCGACACCAAGTCACTTAGAAACACAAGTGTTTCAACTCTTTTTAGATGTGCTTCAGTTTCTAGGTTCTCGGTCTTCACTTTGACATTCAGCGCTGGAAATCGACAGGCGGCGGGTATGGCGACATGAAACGATAATCGAATTGCGAACACGAAGTTAAGCAACGATCTATAAGTCGGCACTTGAATAAGTGACCGTTCCATTAAAGTAACCATTTACATCAGATAAATTATACAAATTATCTGTTTGTCTAATATTAATACAGAATGCCCGACATTAAGAGTTGACACTTTCAGTATAGTCTTGATTAAATACCACCAATTAGTACTACAACATTGCTTGGAACGGCCTTGGATATTTTTATTGTTCATATTTGAATATCCAGGTATTCCCAACGTTCCTTTATCCTTTCTCCTTTGAGTCCTTTCCCTCCCCCTTTACTTCCATCCAACAACATTTCTCAATAATACAAGGCACTATATAATTCTACTGTCTCCGTATTTGGAATAAAAATTATATGGTAACTGTTTATACCATCGAGCTATCAACCTGAACACATTAATTAGATGAAGACTGTTTTTTACATTATAATATTATATAGATAAATAAGCATGGCCATCCTTATAGTTTTTTTTTTATTTTTTTATTTATTATTTTTATCATAAAACATCGATATAACAATATTTTTTACAATAACAATAAAAAAAATAGTCATGCAAAGCTGCCATATGACAGCTTGTCTGCAGGTTCTACTTTTTTTAAATTAAACATGAGATTATCTAAAAACTCGCAGAACTAAAAAGTTATGAAGCCATTGACAGGCAGCTACTTCTTTTACCATGTTTTCCACCATTTCTTCCCTGGATTATCTGTTTGGAAATTTTTGTATCTCAAATTGAAATAAAACAGTTGGTTTTAATGTCATAAGTTGGGCGAGTCCATTTAGAATTTTTTTGAAATCTTCTGTTTGTATATAATGACACCCGCAGTTAAAAAAAATGAAGATTAACACTTTTAAAGCACTTGCAGGTAAGTTGTCGGGATAATAAAAGTATAAGTCGTTAGCCCACATAAAATTACGACTGTTTATAAAAATAAAAATAAAAAACCTTTTCCACAATCGTTTTTCCGTATAGTTAGCAGGAGGACTATTTGTAAAAATTTTAAATCTGAAAAAAAGCTGTATTATTAATATCAAAAGAAATTTTATATTCATAAACAAAGCTTCAAGAAAGCATAGATATATAAAATGTAACTAATAAAAAAAACTTAATTTCTTTTCTTTTGTTACAGGTAAGGAAAACATACAACGTTTGCCTCGGTGCAAGATTTGCATCTCATTAGCTAATCGCGGTAGGTAAACGACAGCGACATGCAGTGACTTTTCATTTAAAATAACAGACGGTTATCGGTTGGTATTAGTGCAATTTCTTTTACTTTTTTATTCCCTTTATATTGTGAAAAAAAAATCCTGAAAGAGTGACTCTGCACAACTTGGCTACTCAAAATGTCAATGCATATTTTGAAGAAAAATACTACGTTTGTGGTATTAGGTTTAAATTGCCAACCGAAAGCTGTTTTCTTAGGATTTCCCGAAACCACTTTAAAAAACCACTGCACGCCACATGAACAACGGTAAGTAACGATTTTATTTGCTTTCAGCGTGAGCGGGCAATTGGAGAATCGCCGAATACACACATATTTTCAATGCATTTGGATATCCATGGATTATTCTGTAGGTGTTTTAAAAACGGATAATTTTAGTATTCATCTAAAATAAAAATTGATAAAATGATGCGATAAAATACTACGTAAGGAATGATGATGCGATGATTAAGCGGCTCAAAGAAAATGCGGATATCCTAAGGAACATAATATATGCATATAAAAAAAAATTTAAATAAAATTAATTAAAGCAGAACGTACACCTTATTCAGAAAGTACCACACTTACTTTATTGATTAAAAGTTTATATTTTTTACATTAACTCCGTACGGGACGCCCCGAGGAAAATGATTTTCGTCTCTGTTGTCTGTAGGGATGCTATGTGAGTTTTTTTTTTCACGAAAGGAAGAAGTGAATATGGGTCTTGAAGAGACCCATATTATAGAAGGGAGGAAACACAGAGGAACGCAAATCATTCCACAGCCAAGCTATTGAAGTCTAGAATGAGTCATAGTAACGACATGTTCTCATGATTCCACAGCCAAGCTATTGAAGTCTAGAATGAGTCATAGTAACGACATGTTCTCATGATTCCACAGCCAAGCTATTGAAGTCTAGAATGAGTCATAGTAACGACATGTTCTCATGTGACAAATGTTAATTGTGTACAAATGTTATGCGCTCGATGGACGCGTTTTCCGACTGTTTTCCAAAATAAAAAAGCAGCATTACCACCTGACTCCTGTACTCTAAATATTACAATTGGTTTGTTAAGAAATCTATCTAACAGAACACCCGTTTCTTGAAAGTTTTTTTCAGGTATTTTAGGGCTCCAGACTAGAGATAGCTATCAAATTCAACAGTGGGTCGCACTTTTGTACAGAATCATCAGGTGTGTAGGTACAATTAATGTATTTGCGGGCCATGTAAAGTAGACCCCGCTTCTGGGAGACTAACTAACTTGAGTGGCTTTGATGGAGCTCCTGTGCCTGAGCTAGTCACTCATGAGTTTAGAGTTGGAACAACGTTTTAAGGCAAATTACCCTTTGATATTTTGCTCTATATAAATATCTTACGTACTATCGGTATTCATATATACATATATAACACACTTGTAGAGATATGTAATACCGTATTTACCATCAAGGCCCGCCGTACCGTAAATACAAACGTACCGTAACAAAGTCAATGCTATATATATTTGCCACTCTTCGACTTCATTGTCCGTCCCTTCGACTACTCGTACACAGGTCAAGTCTCAAGTCCTTTGTAAACAAATTGCAAAGAATCGTTGAATCTATTCATGATTCGTACTTTGCCAAAGAACCCCTTTAAAAATTGCCAATTAAACAATTGACACCATGTCAAAGTAGTTGAGAAGAATAATGGATTATTATTATGAAAAGGACAGATGGCGAGATGGTAGAAAAATGCAAGTAAACTGACAAGAAAAAAATTAAACAAAACTAAAAAAATATATTTTAACATACACTATGTGACAATGATATACCTTGACCATAATATATATATATATATATATATATATAGGTATATCATTGTCACATTCCTAGTGTATATTAAAATATATTTTTTTAGTTTTGTTTCATTTTTTTCTTGTCAGTTTACTTGCATTTTTCTACCATCTCGCCATTTATTTTTTTTAATTCAATGCAACTTCTCAATCACCACAATATTTTTTTTTACTATTTATTTATGATTTATTTTAGCTAGTGTCTACATTAGCTGCATATCGTCGCAGGAAAGCAATACCACTGTAACCACCACTACCCATGAAAATACTTTGTATACGCCATTCCACAGGGTTTTTTTTCTGCGTCGATATTTTTGGGTCCCGTGATTCTACAATGAAAAATTAGATCAGTACAACGTTGAAAAAACTCTTCGTTTTGTCAATATTACGTTTTTTAATTGACATATAAGTCTGAAAATCCTGCGTTTTTTACATGGCCTTGGCTGTTACAGCAATATAGCTTTCCTGCGACGATATGTAGATGTCTCACACATATATGAACATTCTACCTCCCCATATTGACTCGACATACTGCGCAAGCCACCTCACTGACCTTTGATATGCAGGTGAATCGGTTATTATATTTGCATCGAATGCGTTTTCAATAGTCAGCGCTAGTTATTTCATTTATAAGTGCATGATTTGAATCTATCTACATATATTATATATTTCTACCAGAGGCCGTTTTACTGATGTTCCCGATTTTCTATAACAAAAGTTACTTTTTTGTTGTTAAAAAATAGCTTGAAATGTGGAAACAAACGTTTTCGGATTGTTTTTCATTAAAAAGCATAAAATTTGTATGCTGGTCTGCCGAATGTACATCTGAACAGACTGCAAGGAGTGTTCAACACAGCAGCTCGTCTAATATGCGGTGCCACTAAATACTATCACATCACTCCTCTTCAACTTGATTACCAACACTGACTTCAAGTCATAGAAAAAGTTCAGTATAAAATTTGTCTTATGGAATACAAGGCACTGAACGAGCTAGAACAAGGACAATCTTACTCAGAGGCAACTCACGCTCAGGTCGGCCAAGTCTGATGCGTCTAACAGACTGGTTGAATCCTCTCGTACAAATGCTGCTAAATTTGGGGACAGAGCTTCCAGTGTACTGGGCCCACATTCTTGGAATTACCTTCCATTTCGTCTGAGGTCATAAAGAAATTTCGAATACTTTAAGAAAAGTCTGAAAACGTATCCGTTTAAAAGGTACTACTAACATTAATAAGTTGTAAAGCGCCCTTGGGGTGATTTTAGTCACTAAGCGAAACTCAGAAAATTGGATCATTTATTATTATTATTTTTAAACAAACCACCCTTAAACTATGTGTTCGTGGAAAGTATTAGAATGTTAAATGAGTGAGAGATGTATACCTAGAAGTAGATGTAGGTATATAGAGCTCATCAAAACTGCCAAACTTATGGAGTAAGAAGTTGTTGGTCTAGTAGAAATGTTTTTTATAAGCCAATATATTTTTGTGAATATCTACTGTAAGTGATTTCCAATAATTATATATATATATATATATATATATATATATATATATTTATACATATATTATAAATAGGTATATTATGCTAGTATACCTATAAATTTATTTTTTTACTCAAATATTATTCACTACAAGCCATTTTCCCCCCAAATTGACTAGTTTCTGTTTTAGTTTTCTTCTGCAGTTTACAGAATATTCGGAAAAAACTTTTTGCAAAGAGTTCTTCTTTAACAGTTACCATTAATAAATTTCACAAACGGAATAAAATTGTAAAAACATTATTGACTTACAACTTTTTTTTTTATCTTCGCTGAATCGTATTGCTCATCTTACTTATGAATAGTTTAGTTTGATTTCAATCTTCAGTTTAAACTTTGAATCATCCTACTGTTATAGTTAAGTCTACTTTATCTAACTGAACGTAAACAGCTGGACACAGTGCATTAATCGATAGGTGCAGTTTAATGCAACTAGGTTACAAGTCAGGTTTGAAGCGGCGTTTGCACGCGAATTTCCATCATTTATTGAACGAGGTAGGCACTTAAGGAAATGCCTTGGACTAAAAATCTCATCTATGAATATTCACTACATATTGTATGTGTAAAACAAACTTTGTGTTTTGACCACCCTACCTCGGTGTAGTACGACAGTGGCTCCCTCAGTATTAAGGAGTATTTGTATCAGAAGGAAACGGAAGGAGATAGTAACGATATTTCAGTGATTATATTAATATATTCGTATAAGGTAATCACAAAGCGACGTTGGTTTATTTATAATAGCAAATCATAAGCCATTCATCTCACTAGGGAAGTTCTGTATCGAGATGAGCAGCTTTACATTTTAAGTGAAACGATATAAACCTGCATATCAAAATTAAAAACAAATAATTATGACAAAAATTTTTAAAATTTAATTCTGTTAAATTTTATAGTTGATAACAATAAAATTTTACTGTAAACAAAATATTACAAAGTACCTGTTGTGGCTCCAATTAGCCACACTCATAGGGTGTCCATATTAATGTTAGTTTTTGTTTCCTTAAATTCTAGCGAATTACTTCAGGCTAAGTAGTGGGTGAGTTGTAAAAAGTATCAGGAACCCATCTGCGTATCTGATTCAATCTTCTGGCAGCTAAGTACTCAATCACCCTGAGTAGGAGGAATTCAAATATTGTCACGTTATTCGTAACCCTCTGTTTTGGCATCTTAAAATGCATAATTGTGGACTACCCACCTCCCTCCCCCCCCCGATCTCTTTTGTCACCGGAAGAAGAAAGTGCCGAATTTTAGTTCGATCTCAAATCATTAAAAAAAATTCAACTAATTGGTATCACTTTATTTTTATTATAAAACACAGATATTACAATAATTTAAACAATAAAAAAAGAAATAAATTTAAGTATAATAATCTTGATGTTACCAAAAAATTCGCAGAACTGCACACGTTTCGAAGTCATTGGAGTACAGCTACTTCCTTTACCATGTTTTCCACTATTTCTTCCCTGGATTACCAGTCCGGTAAATTTTGTATCTCAAATTTTAAAAAAAAAACACTTGGTTGAAATGTCATTGTTGGGGGAATCATTTATTTAATGTTCAAATTTTTAATAACTTATTGAATCTTAAAAACCTCATTACAATATATTTTCAATCATTGAAGATAATATTAACTACTCTCAAAATAAAACATGATACTGAAAAGACACAGAAAAGAAAAAAGTTTCGGTAGCAGCTGGGATTCGAACCCAGAACCTCATGGTCCATCCGGGACCTTGCGCTCTAATCCAGTTAGCTGCGGCTACTCCAATCCGTCCATTTTTCTAAGAACTATTAATATCATATTCAATTAATTTCTATATATTTTTGGCTGCAACGTTTTATTTAACTTCCGTTTTTAACCATTTATTTATATAACTATTTAATTTAAAAATTTACAAAAAAAAAAGCTGTCTGTGTACAATGGCACGATTTAATAACACTTTTAAAGCACTACTTAACTGTAAGATGGCGGGATAACAAAAATATAATATTGTTATTTACTAACCCACCATTAAATTGCATGTGTAGCCCGTTGTGTGTACCTATGCCAAATTGCCAACTTATTTTATCTTAATTCCATTACTGCATAAACCTGTAAAGTACTTAACTTAAGTACACCTAGTTACCTTATGGTGGCTTTCCCGTACCTGCACAATATGAACAATGGTTAAATATTTAACGCTTTAATTGATTGCACGGGTTTTTATTACAGGATTACGGTTTCCTTTCTACATTTTTCTATATGTAATCGCGATTAATATTATAATCATCATTAACGATCTGCCGTGTTATGACAAAACCATGCAATCCGGGTTGCATGGTTTTGTCGTAACATCGCTTATTTGATTCCACTCAAAGAATGAATCCATGTAACCACAGTGGACGGGCTTGTTTATATCCTTCTTTACCTAGATTTTTGCATCGGAAAATCAATGTAACTCGATCCTTTTTCGGATTGCATGGTTTTGTCATAACACCGTAGCGATGTTATTCAAGTATAATTTACAGTTTTTTTAAAACAAATTTTACATAAGAAGTCCTGAGGATGATAATTTCCCTAAGAGCCTATGTCATCTTTGAGGATAATGACCAAATAGCGCATTACAAACTTGTCCAATAATAAGATAATAAAATCTAACTCATTGCTTTATGTCACTGACATTGAACTGAACGGAGGTAGACTTCATGGGGTGCTGCGCATTGACATGACGCCTCGCATCCATGTGCTCAGTTGCTCAATGGGCGATGCACTGAATACGGTAGAGGAACAAAAGCATTAAGAGGAACGGCTGCGCTACCTGTTTCATACATAACTTAATTATGGATTCGAGGCCAAAATACCCATCCAAACTGAATGATGTATTTTTTTTAAATTAAAGAATTATTAAATATCTAGTACGTATGAGAAGTATTTTATTGATTTTTGTTTTAAATTCTGAAGAATATACCATGAAAAAAAATCAATTATCATAATTTTACAGGCAACTTAGAAAATTATTTGCGAGTTTGTCGTATAAAAAAAAAATCATATTTGCTATGTAAATATGATTACGTAAATAAAAATATAAAAACAAAACATTATAAAAAAAAAATCGGATAGATATTTTAAATTATGTACGGCAAATTTGTATTCCAACGTAAATTGGTCGTTTTAAAATAAATTTTAATTCCACCATTGTGATTATTATTATTTTCTTTTAATTTTATGTTTCATTATATTTTCAAAGCAGACGGGGTAAAACTGTTTTTCAAATCAGCGTTAGCCCCCAAAAAATTTGTAAAAAATGCCTCTAAAATCGTTAAAAATCAATTCCTTTAATTTTAGAAATAAATAAAATACTTTTCATACGTTCTAGGTATTTACTAAATCTTTAATTAAGAAAAATATATCATTAGGTTTAGGTGAGTATTTTGACTTCAAATCCAAAATCAAATTTTGCATGAAACAAGCCGCAGCCGTTCCACTTAACCCTTTCTCACCCAGAGTAATTTTTAAAATACACTAACTTTGAGAATTATTCACAAAATTAAGTACTAACCCTATTCATTTGCAGCTTTTTTTAAATGATTTTGTGATCTTTCCCTAGCAACACAATTTTTTTCGTTGGGTTGAATGCGCTGCGTACACACTTTATATCATAAACAAAAACCGATGTTCGCTCCTTTTGGAATTCTGTGATTCGACTTATCTACTACCGTAAAACACACAATGTATTTATTGTTATTTCATTTGTTTTATTATTTTTATTTCAAGAATAATGTACGTTCTTACATGTTACAAGCAAATTCTAAACAAAAAGTATATATTATATATGTTTTTATCGTCCCAAAGTTTCTCAATGTATATGTAAATGAAAATCGTTTATAAGGTAATAACAATGTTTCATTTGTCTACATACTAATTAATTATTTACTAGTAAGAGCCACAGTAATTTTAAAAAGACATTGAATATTTCCTAAACAATAAGTAAAAAAAAAAAATTAAATATACCAAAAATTTGCTAATAATTCCACTACACACAATTTAACGTTTAATATATATAATCCAACGTTAAAGAAATTAAATTGGGTTAGAAAGCGTTAATACTTGAATAACGGCTATCTTACACGTATTTTTGACTAGACACGGTAAATGTTCGAAGAATATACCAGACAAAATTATATCTACATTCATATTCTTATGTTGTGTTATATAGTCCTTGCATGTTATTTAAATTCTTTGTAAATTTATATTTACAAAGGGATAAAATATGCTAATAGTCTTCGCAAGAAAGTTGGTAAAATATATACTGATTAAAATCCAAAGAAATTATTAATTTAAATTATAAGCCACTTTTAGATCTATTAATGCTACCTAATTTATAATTCTTTATTAATTATTTTTATCGCCCTGTTTACTATGTTTAACTATGTATTCTTATCGTTTAACTAACATGTTTAACTCCTACACCAAACTCAAGAGCCAGTTATCTTCATTGGCGTAATAATACTTTGAAAATAATAAACTTAATAAAAAAAATGTTAAAAATTGGACGATCTTCGTCTAGTCAGTGTTTTTCGGGACGCCCGTGATCTGAGATTATTATACTACTCTATGATATCCTCTATGATCCACTGGAATCTATGTAATGGGTGATGGGTGCTCTCTCATGTGGTTTAAAAAAGGTTGGAGATGTCTCTATGTGGGGGATCCACTATCCGTGGCTCTATCCAACTGTGTTCCTCTGGGGATCCTCGGATTTCACTCCTTAAAGCTTAAAAGATAGTGATATACCACACAGATTTCATCAGACTCTTTGACTGCGGGTTGTTTAGTTAACGCCATTTTTAAGAGGGTAATCCTCAATGTTCTTGTTGACTAACGTAGACAACAGGAACATTGAATATTGATCAGCATAGATTCGTTTATCATCCTGCCAATCAACCTATCAATGTTTCTGCTAGTAGGGGGGAAGGTGTATTGATGCTAGACAGAATGCTTTCTAATATCAGATGTATTTAGCGTCAAAACATTTTTGATTCTAATGAGAGAATCTCTTTTTGTGTATTCTTTTTTCACCGTTACTAAGCTTTACTAATAACAGGAAGTTAGTGATCTTACATGTTAATTTGTGGTTTTTAAGTACCCATTTGAAAGTCAAAAAGTTCGTATTGATGGTACTAGATTTTTTTTTTGCAAAATAAAGATTTTAAATGAAACACTACATACAAATCTGACAGATGTTGTACCAGTTTCGGCAATTGGCATCAGCAGCTGGCCGTCTGCTACCAGATGAATAAAAGACCAGGAGCGACCCATTGAATTTCGGATTGAATCCAACCAAATGACTCCAACAATTAGATTGACGAAAAATCCGGTTTGCATGCATTACTACCTACCTCTGTACGAATTAATATGCGTATGTATGTGAGTTTTATTGAATTTGGGCATTGACAGCTCGTGACTTTTGAATAAGTAAGATATTATGTTATTTTTTCTAGATGATACCGGCTATGATCTACTCTGGCATGTCGTTGAAGAATCTTCATAAAATTAAGTAATTATTCAATGTTATCACTCACCGACAAGTCATGAGCCACCGCTGAATCTGTAACAGTAACCTTTTTGTAATAGTTGTGCGTTTTGTATCATGGAGATACCGCGACCCTTAATCTAACATAATGTGTTGTGTTTCAAATTATATTTTATTTGCAGAGAAAAATAGAGATAATATAATTTTAGTTCTTAGAAGAAGAATAGCAAAAAGGTTGTTATCAAGGGAATAACTTGTTGAACTTTCAAAATCATTAAATTTGTAAAAATAGTCACGATACGTCAATGTAAAAATGGATTGTTGAAGGATGTGTTCCTTAGGTCAGAAATCAGGAGATGAAGCAGAATGATTGTTGGTAGACTACAGATCTGCGAATGGTCAAGTTCAAGGGTGAATGAATATGGGGAGATCGAGAAGTGATTCCCATCAAATGTCAAATCCCAGACAAATAAAGCCGGATAATCGTGAAGCCTGAAAAAAAAAGTATTTATGTTAACCTTAATAAACATATATTGTGTATTACTTTAATGTATTTTTACGCTACATCAATCATAAAAGTAGAATTTCGGGTGTCATTTCTCTCTGTATATTATCGGAAGCAATAAGAATGCGGAAATTAAAAAAAATAATAATAATAATTATGTAACTAAAGTAAAATACGACCAATGACTATTGAACTATTTAGATGGGGGAAAGGAGGCAAATTTTTTTAGGTTTTGTGACAAGTAGATTTATTGAATTTTTCCATTTTTTCCAATAGTTTTTACAAAAAAATTGCATATAATATACATTATTTTAAATACATGTAATGATAATAATAAACATTATTTTTACATACATGTAGTAATAATATTAAATTTATTATTTCTATAGCGCCGTTTGCGTGGGAAAATCACCTCAAGGGCGCTTTAAATGTTTGATAGTTTTAAGAATAATTGAAAGAAATGGAAACCCGCACTGTGTGGGTAATATTAGTAATAGGTATGTTCCACTTGATATCAATAAGAACCGGCATGCGAAGTTATTGGTGTCATTGATTGCTCATTAGCGGTTACCTACATATCATAGAGTCAACTTAGGCCGGATTTTTTCATCCTGAAACCATGGTTTTACCCACATCAATATTGAGCCAAAACATCATAGTTAGGGCTTTAGGAAATAACAATAACAACGGCCTTTTACAGATCCTACTTAACTGCACGAGTTGGTAGATATCACTACTCTCGCTTTAATCGTCACGTTGGTATCTACACTTTTTAGTGGATAAATTATTTTAATAGATTTTTAATGCTATTACCAAAAAAACTCGCAAACAGTCATTTTAGAATTTAACATTTCATCGACCGGAGACAACTCCTGCCACAAAAACCGCAAATAGCAAATGACACAATAAATATCCTGTCTCCTCTCCTCGGTCCTACTTTTCTGATTAAGTTCGATAAATAATACTGACAGCCATTTTATTTATCATTGGAGAAATAATTCTTTAAATGGTTCGCCGGATATTGTCGGGGTGACAATAGAAAAATCTGTTGATAATATAAAAAAATCCGGTTTTATGATTCATATTGAGTTAATTTTGCGAGTTTTCTTATGCCCGCTTTGTGAAAATTATTACCCCTTTGGATTTTGTGTGTACTAGTTTGAGGGGATAACGACTAACCAAGACGTATTCTGGTTCTTTTCAAAGAAAAATATTTCACCCTTTCTTTAAGCTTAAACACTTCTGGCTTAATTTCAATTCCGATTACATGTCAATGAGAATACATTTTTAAAGGAGTTTGTGGTTTAATTATCACAGTGTTATTACAAATTGTAGGTGCATCGCACTTTAATTTTATTATTACTTATTTTACACGTCTAGTTTATTGTAATTTTTACAATTTAAATAACCTTTATCTGACATTCCGGGCTTTTGGCATAGGTACTTTACAAACATCGGAATTTCGTTCATTCGGTTCATTTAATTGCATTATTATGCGACAAATGACGCATTATTATGCGACAAGTAACAACGTACTCGCATATAAATACTTACTGTACTATTGAGTTTTTTTTTATTAAAACAATGCAAATATCGATATTTTTAAAGAATTTCATTCGCTGAATGACAGCTATCATCCCAGAACCGGAGTCGCGATTATGCAAGAAGTCTTTAAACCTAAGGAAAATTATAAGGAATTTTCCTTAAATAGAACCAGAATAGCCCCCCCCCCCTGGAAAGAGTACTAACAACCAGTACGAATCGGCACTTTATTTATGGATGAACTAGATTACGTATAATATGACTAGCGATTATATATTCTTAAAGTTATACAACTGTTTACCTTTGACCAGACGGTTTCGTCTATGGGCATCTTCAAACTGTCATTTTTTTTATAATGGAGCATGTGTGAACCGAAATTCGAAATGATTCTGATATGGGATTTCAACATCTTTCTTATTGAACGAACGATAAATATGGACCATAAAATATTAAGTTAAATATCGATAGTGTTTTGCTTCTTTAGAGAAACAATTGAACAGATTTTCTATTTTATAATTACGATTGTATAGGAATATACCTTTTTAAGAACGCCTATTATTTAGTTTGACATTTGAATGGCGCAATAATATCAAATGGAGTACCGTTTGATTATTGTTTGAACAGATTCACTTATTTTAGTTTCTTTTTTTTTTGTAGTTATTATTGATGTGTTCTAAATTGATTTTTTACATTATTATGTTGTGATACTGACAACATTCACAATGTTATCTGTCGCAAAAACACAACGACATGTGCTTTATAAAAAAATGACACAGTGACAACAGAAATTATCGATATATTTTTGATAAAATGATCGGTAGAAATATTTTTTTTAAATACTTAATTATTATCCACCAATCATTATAGAAGCACATTCTCATTGCTCGTGTGTGGGTAGGAACCTACCGATTCACCGCGTAGAAGTATATTATTTAAATATCACATTTGCTTAATAAATTCCTGTCCTGTATTCGATCAAACTCATTGCATTGATTTGTGCATTGTTTGTCTGCACTTTATCGCGTGTACAAAAGGGTTGGACTGCGATCTGTGTCAAGGCGACAAGTCTCGATGTATATTACAGATATAGAGAGCAATTTATAATTAACGATAAGAATCACTCATAAAAACCAATAAGACAATATTTCCAAATGCTTGTATTTCTTAACAGAGTGTTTTTTAAATTTTTTTTAATTATTTCGCTGAGAAATTATTCCTTTGTTTGGAATATTAATGAACAATCTGGTTGGGCAATAATTAGAAAATAATAATAAAACTATGGATTACAAGGTTATTGCGAAACGGAATCTTGGCGGTTAATCATTTAATGGGCTGAAAATCAACAAAATTATGAGACTTTACTGGCAATTAAGCGAATACACCGAGTATTACATAAGTAGCGCTACAGTAAGTAAAGTTATTCATTGTAGCACGCATTCGGGCTCATAACTCAGCGTGTCACTAAACTACTGCGGTTTGCAATTATACATGTGACGATTTGATGATATCACTCATCAAACCTATGAGGGTTTCAATTTTTGTGATTCCATTATCGGCATATTTTTTAATACTTTTTGTTTTGTTGAAATCCAATGCATATAATATAGTAGGCTTATTAAAATTCTACGACGATAACGCTCAAGTTCCCCGTTTTAGCCGTGTCTTGTGATGTTGAGAATAAGGCCGCAGCAGTCAATCGGTTTTTGTTTCGCGATTCGGGCCAATGTCAATGAAAATCCAACAGAAATTCGGCGGCGGTTGGTGGGGCGCGCGCCGCAGTTTGGGCCGGCGCGGCAGGTGCCCGTCCGTAAGGGGGCCAAGGCCTCAGATTAACAACGCCGTTTCAAAACACTACTTCAATAGTTGCACAATGCTTCGGGAAATTCTTCCTTCGCGCAGGCCCTCAACAGAGATCCGAATGGCCGATTCTAGCGATTTCGTTTTCTCAGATTGCCACCGCTTTTCAATCTTGCTGACCCATCAGTGCCCAAATCAACAAAATTCAAGTTTCGAAGCAAAATTTCACATTAATTAATTTAATTTTTTTAAATTCTATAGATATCACAGTTTTAAATTTCTAGTTCAATATAGCCCTATCAATATTTATTCTGGAGCAATATTCACTAAATCGATATATCGTACCTAGATTCAATACATTTTCATCGAAATTGGTTGACCCACATGTGTTGATTGTCGATTCAGAATTTTGGTCCATTTGTGCACAAAATAAGAAAAAATCAACTAAGAATCAACTCAATAAATTCTCAGAAAGGCACACTTTTGCATCTTGAATTCAATATTGCCATATCCATATTCATTGTAAACCATTTACTCATATTGGATGTTCAAATTTGTATCGTTATTGGTTGACCTATTTGCGTTGATCATCGATTCGTAACAGAAAATAATTTTCGACTGACATGGCAAAGGTAGGTCAGTAACTCAATATTGGTTCGGTCAATGTACTGTTTAACCGTTTTATTTTCACCTATATTAGTGCAGCACACAGGGGAGATCCGTATTCAAAATTGGTTCGATCAATGTACTGTTTAACCGTTTTATTTTCACCTATATTAGTGCAGCACACAGGGGAGATCCGTATTCAAAATATCAGGACCGCATTCTGGCTTCTGATTTACGATCTATTAGTCCCAAACTTCGATTTTATTGATGTTTGCAAGAAATATTATGGTCCAATAATTAGCACCCACTTCTCAAAAAATTGTTCAGAATCCTTTAATGGAGGTTTTAATAATTATACTAAAAACGAGTGTACGTATGTATGGCAGTGGCGTGCATTGCCCAATGACCAATGGTAGGCTGTGTGTAGTTTTTCAAGTTCGGGCATAAATTGTGCAAATGAATATTTGAAAATGGCCTGATTGTTGTAGCTAACTAAATAAATGAGCATACAAGTTCCTACTAAATATATGTAAAAAAATTAAATAGAATATATTTTTTATTACTTTAGCAATTCTATTTATTGTGGGTTTTTTCTTAGGGTAGACAAAGCTTTTCTGTCTTTATGGATTTCACGCCACTGATACATGGGTAATAAATTAAATACAGGCCCTTAATATGCTGTTATTTTTACACACAACATTAATTTTATTTCAAAAAAGCAAACTAATTGCGACTGTTTTTTCAAACATTTTTCGCTTTTATTGATTCGCTAGTTCATTTTCACTATTTTTAGTAAAAACTAGTATAAAAATAATAATAATAATAATGGGAAGATATGTATAGCGCCGTTTTTGTGAAAAATCACCTCATGGGCGCTGTACAAATATTACTTCGTAGTATGTTATGATAACCTTTACTCTGTGTTACATCTTTATTTCATTTTAACGTTCATAAACCAATGAATAAAACTTATTTTTCATCTCATAATCATGAACCAAAGCAAAAAAAAATCTGAAATCTGCTTCCCTGTTTGATGCAATCCTTTCTTCTGGGACTTTTTCTTCACTATCATCCATAAACTTTCGATGGCAATGAGGTGAGGATAGTTCCCTGGACGTTTGAAAATACTTGTATGGCTGGATTCAAAGAGGTCATCGAAAAAAGGATTACACCACTAGAGGAAAACTGCCTTCAGCTTTATTTTTTTTTTTCACTTTGGCTACATGATTGATTTTTTTTTAAATAATTCTTTATTGGTTTATCAATGCCAAAACGAAATAAAGATGTAAAGAAGAGTAGAGGTTGTTATATAACGTACCTACTAGTTTTAACTTAAAATTGAGAAAATAAACTTATTATATCGATGAGTGTGAACAATGGCTGAAAATCTGCTTGTGCTAATTAATTCGCCCACATTTATATTAAAATAAATCTTTTATTTTGTGTTTTATTAAAAAAAAACGTACATCTGTCAGGTGACTTCTTACTTATTTTTTTTTTCATTTATTACCTATACATGCATCATTCACTCATTTTTAGTAAAGTACCATTTTTAAAACTTACGGTCCATTGAAGGATTCGGAACAAAATATGGGGAGGGTGGTCATTATTGGACCATAATACTTCCTGGCGATATCGGTAATATCGGTCGGGACCACTAGATTGTATATGAGAAGCCAAAACGCTGAGCACTTTATAATTCATTAAAAGTACGAACAAAAAAAAAAACTATCCCAAAAACCTAGTCTCACCCAACCAAATTCATATATGTATAAGTATATTTTTAAATAAGGTAATTATTAATTAGGCTGGGTTAAATCAAGTTTTCGTGCTAGTATTTTTTAATTTGCCTTTAATTAAGGGGGGCTGTTCATTATAGACCAAAATGCTGAGCACTTTATAAAAGTCATTAGAAACTATAACGAAAACCTAATCTATCCCAACCTAATTAATAATTCACTGATTTTTAATTTTTTCTTTTTTTTTTATCTTACATATATATATTTTTTTTTAACACAAAATAATTATTATTTTTAATGTAAACGTATACAAATTAATTATGACCAGCAGATTTTTGGCCATGTTTTACACTTAGCGATATAATATTTAATTTTCACAATTTAAAGAATCACTTTTAAAAAGTGTACCGATTCATACTTGTGTTGATTTATCCTGTCACCATATTCACGTTAAGGGGAACGGCTGCGCTGCCTGTTTCATACATAACTTAATTTTAGATTTCATGTCAAAATACCCATCCAAACTGAATGATACATGTTTTTTAATTAAAGATTTGGTAAATATCTAGCACGGATGAGAAGTATATTATTATTTTTGTTTGAAATTATGAAGTATATGCCATGGAAAAAATCCTTTTTCATAATTTTAGAGGCAACTTCGAAAATTATCGTATTTATTAAAAAAATATATCGTATTTGCAATGTAAATTTGATTAGAAAATAAAAATATTGAAGAAAAAAAAACGTTTCAACAGGTCGTTTTTTTTGCTTTTTTATATTAAATTATCTTCGGCGAATTCGTGTTCCAACGTAAATTGGTCGTTTTTTAATTTAATTTAAAGTCCACCATAATGCTTATTTTAATAATGCTTATATATATATTAAAATAAGCATTATATATATATATATACATATATATATTAATTTTAATTTTACATTTCATTATATTTTCAAAGCAGATGGGGCAAAACTTTTTTTAAATCATCCTTAAGCGCACAAATAATTGTTAAAGATGCCTCTAAAATCGCGATACTTACATTTCATAATGTAAAACAAAAATAATTAAATTACTTCTAATCCGTACAAGATATTTACCATACTTTTTGATGAATAAAAAGATCATTAGGTTTAGGTGAGTATTTTGGCCTCAATTCCAAAATAAAGTTTTGAATGCAACAGGCCGCGCAGCCGTTCCTCTTAATGGCTTACATTTCATAATGTAAAACAAAAATAAATAAATTACTTCTAATCCGTACTAGATATTTACTGTACTTTTTGATGAAAAAAAAAGATCATTAGGTTTAGGTTAGTATTTTGGCCTCAAATCCAAAATAAAGTTTGGTATGAAACCGGCCGTACAGCGATTCCAATTAATCTCATATCGATGATCAATCGACTTTTTCGGAGAACAACTTAAGGGGTGAATGCGATAGTTGCAAATTTATTAAATAATATATTAAGTCCAATGGAAACCTGCTGAAGCTGTCCACTATGTCGAATGATACCAGCGTGATAGTTTTCAAATTAAATGTGCTCTGGTTAAAAAAAAATCACTTGCCTATATTACATACTAATATAAATCTGCAAGTTGCTCCCTGGCTTCCCCGTGTCACAACCTCTTTTTTTCTAGTTTAACAATTGAAAACTATGGAAAATACACGATTGCATCTATCAATCTTGATTATTGATGTAAGTTATATTTCGTCTTTTTCGGGAAATCTGTTTCTTATATGTAACATTTAAAAAATGGGGGTCATAAAACAATGTAGATATATTTTTTTGTAATTATTATTTTTTTTAAAAGGAAATTAATAGTGTTATAATTAAGTTCTGCAAAACGCTATTATTAAATTCTCACATAGTAGAAACATTTAATTATCACAGTTACTTTCTGAGTAAATCGGTTTTTACCGAGAACATTAAGAATACCAAAAAAAAATTAGCAGGGGTTTAATAAAATCAAATATGTAAGTTATCTCAACATAGCCATTAATTATTTAAATAGAATCGACTGCAAAGCATCAGAAACTCATTCATCGAGTTAAATTAATTTGCATGTGCCGGGTTTCTTGCTAATACGACTAAAATCGACCAAAATAGTGATGTTATCGTCTGCGCATCATTTTTTTACACCGTCGCAAATATAAACGAAATCATAGTGAATAACGTAAATATACTGAACAAAAATGCATTTTTTTTTAATTATTTTAATATCATTGCTATTTATTGTACGCACTCTTCGATTATAACTACCTATGTGGAAGAGCTAAAAAACACTATACTACATCAAAAAAATAAGGATAACTAAAATTATCGGAGGCATTAATTTAAATATTGCTAACGACTTTTCATCTAACGATAGAGATAATTATCTAAATGTGCTAGCGAAATTAAACTACATTCATATACCAGAAACATTCACGAGCAACGAACTTCCTGTATCAATCACTTATTTACAAATATCAGAGGTACACTGAACATAGCATCCACTGTAATAAAAACAACAATATAATTACGGATCATTTACATGCATAGACGACTATAAAAATCAGAACTTTCCGTCAACAATTGCAACTGCCCAAAAAAAGACTGATATTACAAGGTTTTTTTTTCTATCTATTTTACAATTTTTTGTTCCCTACTTGCTACGTACGCTAGCTTGGGTAAAGTAAAATGGTAAAGTCAAATAAAATAATCTGTTTTTGAACATAATAACATATGTGTAGTACACTTTACATTATTTAATATTAAAAAAAAAAAAACAAAACAAAACAAACAAAAAAAAAACAAACAAACAAACAAACAAACAAACAAACAAACAAACAAACAAACAAACAAACAAACAAACAAACAAACAAACAAACAAACAAACAAACAAACAAGCAAACAAAAAAATAATTTAAATATACCTGTACTAAAAAAAAAACTTTGGTTTATATAGTAAAAATTAAAATAAGTAATCGATTAATATAAATCGTCTTATAAAAAAAATTAAAACATTCCGAAAAATTGAAAGATATTTATCAATGTAACGACGTAGAAGAATGCTGCAAAATATTTGTTGCAAAATTGAGTTTATACATAATTTAAACATCTGTAGAAATATTAAAACTCCAAAAATATCCTCAAATGCTTAACCCATGAATTAATAATTTAAATTTGATACAAATAAATATTCTATAAACAATATGCAAAACATCCTGTAAATAAAGCTTTACAAAAACATTTTAAGGCGTATAAAAAACTTTCATTTTTAAAAACACAAAATATGATTACTATGAACAAAATAATAGAACAAAAATGATGCAATCGTAAAACAATCAACAACATATATGTATCGGACGTAACGCCTCCCGGAATATCTGAAGCTGCACACTTATTATTAAATTATCGTTGTGTGTTAATATATGTAACGGGCGGTCTGGCGAGCTTGTTCGCTCCAGACCGCTCAAACTGAAATGACTGAATAAAAGCGTTGGAGCGGTACGGTTGGTGAGAGAGAGACCGACTTGTTAGACATCTACACGGCACCGGCGGTCCGCGCTTGGTGGACCGCATAAATAGCCTGCAAACACCAGTTTGCGGCAGTTAGCATTTGACCGCCAGCCTGATAAGTACTCATCTCTGCCCGCCGCCCGCTCTGACTTCTGAACCACTCGCCTTGTTTCACTCTGACCACTGCTAACCTCCATCGGACAACTGCCTTTGACTTCTCACCTTTGGATACCCGACCACAGCAGAATCTACAAAAGTCGACATTGTTTCCCTTTTGCAAGGAACAATATTTGGAAATCCAGAGCGAGCCCGACGCCCGAGACATCACGGATACGATAACGACTTGACAAGCACCTACATGTTTACAGTCTTGTAACGACAATGGTCGCTTACAAGTGGTCCTTCTAGCCGGATCTAGTCACATAATGATCCCCAACACACGGATCTGCCCATCAGCCGCTACCCAGGTGATCTAACAAGATGTCACCGGCCGTTACCCAGAAGTGTACGGCCCCACAGGCGCCCCACAAGGCTCCACACAAGGCGCCCCACAAGGCTTCACACAAGGCGCAGAGTACCGGCTTCCAGCATCCCACTTCGCGATGCACGGCCAAACGACCCCTCTGCAGCCCGGTCAACCGCAGCCCACAAACGTCAACGCGACATTCCCGGGTCAAACTACAACGGATGACTCAGCGCGTCGAACCCAAAATCGGGCGAATAACAGAGCGGACCCGCTCTCCCAGATTGCTGCATTAATGATGGAAGCATTCCGCACATTTCAAAATGGCGGAACACAGTGGCCGCAGTCCGAAATACCCGGCCCGGCACGACCCGCAGCGCTCGACACGTCATACGCCGGCGGAGCTACATCGGACCTCGCTTCCCACGGCCACGAGCGAAATGAGGCTAGCCGCCACTACGCTGTAGGGCCCGGTCTTGCGCCCCCTGCCTCCGCAGCGCCCGGTGCATTACATGGCAGCCCAGCTGCTTACAACCTCACTCCCCGCGGGCTCGAACGGAATGACGCGAGTTACAATTCTGTAGCGCTCGGCGGTACAGTCTCTGGCCCCGCACCCCTCGGCCCGGCACCCCTCGGCCCGGTTACCGCCGACCCATCGACATCGATCTGAGAATCCATCTAGCACCTGTGGTGCTAGATGGATTCTCAGATCTGCTATAAACTGCGCCATCTGTCGGGCACTCTCCCAAATCCGATAGCCGCGACATCTCTCGGCGTCCAGTTTAAGCTGCGCCTGCCAAAGCGTATCCTCCGGAAAGCTTTCCTTCTCGGCGAGGCGTGGGCAGTGGCAGGGGTCATCGGGGGGGCAATCTGGCAATCGGCCAGTGGATTATCGGATTCGGCAGCGAGGCGCAACCGAGCTGCGCCTGCCAAAGCGTATCCTCGGTGGGGCCCGCCTATAGCAGGGCTGCGTGCAGCGCCGGATACTTCGGGATCAGGCGGTGCAAGGCTGCGCACCTCCGGGCAGCAGTTGTTGTGACGGGGCCCGCCTATAGCAGGGCCGTGAGCAGAGCCAGACACTTTGGGGTCGGGCAGAGCGAGGATGCGCACCTCCGGGCAGCAGTTGTTGCGAAGGGGCCCGCCTATAGCAGGGCCGTGAGCAGCGCCGGATACTTCGGGATCGGGCGGTGCGAGACTGCGCACCTCCGGGCAGCAGTTGTTGTGACGGGGCCCGCCTATAGCAGGGCCGTGAGCAGAGCCAGACACTTCGGGGTCGGGCAATGCGCAGCTGCACACTTCAGGGCAGCAGTCATTGTTGTGTAGATGGGGCCCGCCTATAGCAGGGCCGTGAGCAGAGCCAGACACTTCGGGGTCGGGCTGTGCGAGGCTGCGCACTTCAGGGCAGCAGTCATCGTCATGTAGATGGGGCTCGCCTATAGCAGGGCCGTGAGCAGAGCCAGACACTTCGGGGTCGGGCTGTGCGAGGCTGCGCACTTCAGGGCAGCAGTCGTTGTCATGTAGATGGGGCCCGCCTATAGCAGGGCCGTGAGCAGAGCCAGACACTTCGGGGTCAGGCAATGCGCAGCTGCACACTTCAGGGCAGCAGTGATTATTGTTCCGGTGAGGCCCGCCTATAGCAGGGCCATGTGCAGCGCCGGATACTTCGGGATCGGGCGGTGCAAGGCTGCGCACTTCCGGGTTTGTGTCAGTGCTCAACACCAAGCGCTACAGAATTGTAACTCGCGTCATTCCGTTCGAGCCCGCGGGGAGTGAGGTTGTAAGCAGCTGGGCTGCCATGTAATGCACCGGGCGCTGCGGAGGCAGGGGGCGCAAGACCGGGCCCTACAGCGTAGTGGCGGCTAGCCTCATTTCGCTCGTGGCCGTGGGAAGCGAGGTCCGATGTAGCTCCGCCGGCGTATGACGTGTCGAGCGCTGCGGGTCGTGCCGGGCCGGGTATTTCGGACTGCGGCCACTGTGTTCCGCCATTTTGTAATGTGCGGAATGCTTCCATCATTAATGCAGCAATCTGGGAGAGCGGGTCCGCTCTGTTATTCGCCCGATTTTGGGTTCGACGCGCCGAGTCATCCGTTGTAGTTTGACCCGGGAATGTCGCGTTGACGTTTGTGGGCTGCGGTTGACAGGGCTGCAGAGGGGTCGTTTGGCCGTGCATCGCGAAGTGGGATGCTGGAAGCCGGTACTCTGCGCCTTGTGTGAAGCCTTGTGGGGCGCCCTTGTGGGGCGCCTTGTGTGGAGCCTTGTGGGGCGCCTTGTGTGGAGCCTTGTGGGGCGCCTGTGGGGCCGTACACTTCTGGGTAACGGCCGGTGACATCTTGTTAGATCACCTGGGTAGCGGCTGATGGGCAGATCCGTGTGTTGGGGATCATTATGTGACTAGATCCGGCTAGAAGGACCACTTGTAAGCGACCATTGTCGTTACAAGACTGTAAACATGTAGGTGCTGGTCAAGTCGTTATCGTATCCGTGATGTCTCGGGCGTCGGGCTCGCTCTGGATTTCCAAATATTGTTCCTTGCAAAAGGGAAACAATGTCGACTTTTGTAGATTCTGCTGTGGTCGGGTATCCAAAGGTGAGAAGTCAAAGGCAGTTGTCCGATGGAGGTAAGCAGTGGTCAGAGTGAAACAAGGCGAGTGGTTCAGAAGTCAGAGCGGGCGGCGGGCAGGGAGGAGTACTTATCAGGCTGGCGGTCAAATGCTAACTGCCGCAAACTGGCGTTTGCAGGCTATTTATGCGGTCCACCAAGCGCGGACCGCCGGTGCCGTGTAGATGCCCGACAAGTCGGTCTCCCTCCCACCAACTGTCCCTCTCCAACGCTTTTATTCAGTCATTTCAGTTTGAGCGGTCTGGAGCGAACAAGCTCGCCAGACCGCCCGTTACATATATTAACAGACAACGATAATTTAATAATAAGTGTGCAGCTTCAGATATTCCGGGAGGCGTTACGTCCGATATGTAAATCACCACAATTCAAAAATTTGCTGAAAATAAAAACTCTTTGAGGCCGAAAGCAAATTTAACGATTTTTTTTTTAAATATCTCCCTAACAGAATGCAACATGAACCCAATTCTACAATATATAGTGATAATTACTATTTCAACCGACGACAGCAGAGGAAAACGAACAAATCACAAGTATTAAAGAGATTTTGCCCCTGGTTTTGGGGGGTTCACGGCTACAACATTGAAATTTATAAAATCACAAGTATCGAAACTTTTTACTCATGTAATCAATAAAAGTTTTCAAAATGTAGTATTTCCATCTATTTGTAAACTATCTGTAATCATACCAATATTCAAAACCGCTTGAATTCATGGAGAACAGAAGTACAAAAGATGCCATCGCCAAATTATATAATACTGTACAAAATGTTTTCGATAAATCTTTAAAATATATGGGTATTTTTGTTGATTTCCAGAAAGGTTTTGACCATATGTAAAATATCAAACTAATATTTTTTATTGTTGGTTTAAATGACAGAGCATTAAATTGGCTAAACCGTTATTTACACAAAGAACACAAGTTTTAAAATCGAATGAAACTTTAATCCTACCTCTGACAAGTGATTTCGGTATGCCACATGGTACTGTATCGGGCCCATTACTATTTATCAACGGTATTTTACAATTACTAATTATTAAAGATATTTAAAAAAAAACTCAGGTAAGCATTTCTAATCCTGACGACACGATCATGGTAATCGGTCAGGACTGGGATATTATAAAAGTAAATTTAAATAATGACATGCAGATCCTAAAATACTGTTTTGGTACAACTCTGCTTTCAATAAATGCAAAAAAAAACTTTTATATTCATTTTTCAACAAACAATTTCAGAACTTACCCATACATTGAAATAATTATACTCAACAAAAATGTAACAAAACGGTTTTTAATAGCTTATTTACCATTTTAAACCATACTACTGAAATAAAGTACATAGTAAGTAGACCAACAGATGAAATGGAACAGACACGTGTGGACTTGTTAAGCACGTAGGGATAAGTATTTATACATTTATTAGATAAAGAAATACTCAAATGAAATTATTTAAAAAAATATTACGGGTTAGTCCACTCATTAACACAGTATGGAATTATTGAATAGGGGGTTGAATATATGAATATTGTAAGCCCTGTAAAAGTTGTACAAAGACTTATTATTAAAGGAATACTGGAAAAACATCAACAACTTTGTTTCAAATATATTAAGTTCCCAACAATTGAATACATCTGTAAAAAATACTCATTAAAAAGAAGATAACATTAATACAATCAAAACTAAATTCGTAATTAAGGCATACATAGAATATATATCAAAATTCGTATATTTTCAACACAATAATTATTCAATTAATTTTTTATAACTTATTGAAGTTTGTAAACCTCATTGTAATATTTAATCATTGAAGAAGTAGAGTTTCTGTAATGTACAATATTGTCATACATGAGAAAAATAATTTGTCACAAACAAAATTGTTTTCGAACAATTATTGTAAAAAAATGAAACCAATGATACCAAAAATGCAAATTAGCCAAAAGTGCCACATAAGACATATTGAGAATGCAACGACAATATATTATTCAATTTATTTTTTATAACTTATTGAAGTTTGTAAACCTCATTGTAATATTTAATCATTGAAAAAGATAATATTAACACATCCCAAAATGAACCACGAAACCGAAAAAGAAATTAAAAAGATTTCAGTCGCATCTGGGACTCGAGCCCAGGACCTCTACCTATCCGGGGTAACCGCTTAACCAACTAAGCTAATGAGACCAGTTCAATTTACGCCATTTACAACGATATCATACTTCAAGTTCAAGACTTGTTAATATTATCCTCCATTTTTATAAATCCCATATTATTGGCAGCTATCCTTATGATGTTTGCAAAGTTTCATCCTTTGCAATCATCATCATCGCTTTAATATTATCTTCTTCAATAATTATGTTTATAAAGGAATAAAATATTTTAATTGTCTTCGTGATGAAGTACAAAAAAAAGTATTCGTTACTATAAAAAAATAAAATTATTCAAAAACTGAACTTCATCCATTAAAACTATATTTATATCTATCAATGCTCCCTAAATTCTAGTAGATACATTATTTGTTTAGCAAACTCAATAAGCAATTCTGTTAATTGGTTTAGAAATACTTTAAAAACGTACGTATTATATTATTTTGTAATTCCGTTGCATGTTTATTTAGCAACAATATGTAGGTATTATAATTTAAACAAATACATTGAAATCTATACATCAATATTTCATAACCCGCGATCCCTCTGTGGACAGCTTTTAAAATAATTTTGAAACATTTCTCGAAACAATATAGCTCACGAACATAAACGGTATACAGTCGATTAGTTAAACAACTATGTTATTATTTTATTAAATGAATTTGTAGTCCACATCAATGACCGTCATCAGCCATCTTCAATGTTGGTTTTCCATGGATATGATAAGACGTTAGGATTCCTGATGACCTATTTGACCTACTTCTTGGTGTCTTTTGAAACGAATGATTTGCATTCTTGGTAAATCATTTTGGCTTAATCATCGTTCATCATGTCAACTGCCTATCAGCCGATAGGCATAACTGCGAGCATTCAGCTCCGGGGCCATTCAATCATCTACTCACCGACACGATAAATATGTAATGGTTAACATAGTTTTCTGAGGTATAAACATCATAAAATAGGTATAGGTAATAACCATTTCAAGGCTGGATTCATTATTTATGAGAAAAAATAATCCACGATACAATCTTATGTTTTATAGCTATTTCACAATTGTGTGGGTACCTGCCGACATCAAACGTTACAATGAAATTGTTTTAACTATTGTAGTAGCAACAATCATTTGGTTCGGGGAGTGGTCAATGGCCAACTCATCACTTTGTACAGAATCATTTATTTCTGCCACAATTTTCTAGCAATCGGTATTGTGTAAGAATTTTCTTCCATTTTTGAACTTCACTTAAATCAAACCATTTACCATCAAAGAAAATCGAATGATACACAGAAGCAATTCTTAAATCAGTTCTGTTCTAACCAGCACTCTATCGAAACTTTAAATTCGCCTCTCAGAATCTGGACGGAGCCTAGCAGTATATAACTGCAGACCTTTTTAAATCATCAGTGCACCCCACGGTTGAATTTCATGTTTACCTCTGAGCCTCTTGATACCGAAAAAAACTCTTGGTTCTTCTTCTGCCAGTAGTTCAATGGAAGGTACTCCGAAGAACTATCGTTATAGATACCTTCATTACTAGTAACATTTTTCCATGGTTGACATTTGCGTCATGAGAAAGGATCGTTCATAAAATTTATTATTGCTCTACATCTCAGCTGTGAAATCCACGACTATATCAAGAGTCGTGGGGTTGCAGAGAAAATGATTAGTAAGCGATACAAATTCCTCAGGAGTTATTTCATATCTGGGTTTACTGTGTCAATGAAGTTTCCAAGGATTAAAAAAGTGATATTAAAGACCCATTATGTGAACGGGAGAAAATTACGAACCTGCATGGGAGTGGCTTGTTTCCCACAAAAAACATTCACATCGTACAGAAAAACGGTCACGTGTTTGCCGTTTTTCTCGAAAATGCATCAGTTTCACGACTCACGATGACTCATTTTATATGAAATCAATAATACTGAACGATATAAAATTCACCTAGGTAATAAGTAATTCATACAAAGATGCCGCATCGCATTTTTCTGAAAATAATTACATTCGGCTTTGTTTTACTATCTATTTACAAATCTAGGTCTCCTTTATTGTAGCAACAGGGCATCATTCATAAATATAACAATATTGGCCCAGGGCACAGTGGAAGCAATTGAAGACATGGGTAATAATGAGTTAAGAACGTATGAGAAAACATCATTTTAAGAAAACAGCTCTCAAATTTTTTTACAAAGGATTTAAGTGTACTTCTCACGGATAAATCATTTGTGTGTGTTAAGTCTAATTGATCTGATATGTGGAAATTTAAATAAAACTCGATATTGCATTGTTACTTATTTATTTATATTCAAAGGCGTGAAGGTTGTATGCTGTTTTTGTATGATGAGGGTGAATAAAATAATGTATGTACTGAAAATGTTATAAAATGGAATCAATATGTGATAAATAATTTTAAAATAACTTTTTTAATCATACTCCGTAGCCGTTCCTCTTAAGGATTTTTACAAAATGTTAGTTGCCCGTCATGCTGCGATGTTATTACCATTCATATAAAAATATTCGTTTATTTTTATTTACGTAATCATATGATTACGTAAATAAAAATACAAAAACAAAACAAAATTGTTTTTTCTGTCCTAGTGTGCCTAGCAAAACAGTATACTGTGTATCTAGTAAAATAATTGTACATTTATTGAAGAAATAAATAATAATAGTTGTAATTTAATAAGAATAACTTTGTTTATACCACTTTTTTTAATTTATAAATATCAACATGTTTCGAAAGCTAAACTTTCCTTATCAGTATAAACAGTATATTTAAAAATAATGATATTATAGACAAATGATAAAATAATAATGTAATGTAAAGATTAGACAAATTTCAAACACAACCATAAATTAAAAATAAGTGATGAAAGTAGATAAGTTAGTTAATTGGGTGAGTTAGTTAAATAAAAAGATTATTGTAATATATTAAATAATATGCTTATATTAGAAATTTAAAAAGAATTTATGTTTATTATTAATGGAAATAAAAGCAAGAAAATAACAAAGTTATTATTATAAATTTATGAATAATGACACAGCAATGTGATTACAAATCTTTTGAAGAAATACTATGACTAACAATGCCAACAATTCGTACAAAACGTTTCCTAAAACATTAAGATTATTTTTATGAACTGGTCGATAAAATAATCATTATGGCTCTTCGTGATATTGAACTTCTAATACCACATAAATTTAAAATAGGCAAATAGGCTCATTTGTACATGTCTAACAGCGGTCTAACAAGATACCGTTTTCACCCGTACTAACTGAAGCCACCGCGTCGAAAGACTCAGCCATTCGACGGTCCTTTCCTTACATCAATCTTATTGCTCGATCCTTTCTTTGTCACATGTTTTCTTTAAAACAGTGGGCCAGTCTGATGTGTGTGGAGGCGTCTTTGTGCCTTAATATTTCCTTTCCGATAGTAAGCCGATTCGTACAATTTGACAATTGAAACATGACTTATTTTAGTAAAAATTATTCCTGTTTCTAATAGCTTTTAGCAGTTTGAAAGGTTTAATGAAAAATATAACGTAGTAATATTATAGATGTTAAAATTTTCCATGCGGTAAACAAAACAATGCACATCGGCAGGTGCGGCAAATGTCAGTTTTAGAAGTAGTAACAATGAATAAAATGGTCATTACTATCTAATGAGGTGGGTACCTTTTTACAAAACGTAATTATTCGTTAAAGGGCATATTTACGATATATAAAAATAAAATAAAAGATCATTAATTGTTTTTGTGTTTTATTCGTAGAACTCCATTTAATTTTTTTTTAAATTTAATGTAAATCAAATTTAATATAGTTATTATTAAGTTCTACAAATATTTTTAGATTATATTTTGATTTAAAAATAAAAGCACTTCTTTAAAATTCGCAGAACATCTTTTAGTAAATAATCACGTCCCGCTTGACAACAACAAACCTAAACCCTTACATATAGAAAGAAAGGGCCTTAGATTAAATGTACTTGAACAATTACAAATTAAGAAATGAACGAATGATCCAAATGTAACATTAATTAATAGAGTTAGAAAAATTATATATTCAGCGCTTCTCAGTATGTTCACATTTTCTAAACAATACAACACATTTTAATAAATCAATTAACAAAACATTATCAGTTAAATACGAGCAAACACATTATAAATATGAAAACCTCACAGAATTCAGATTTTTAATTGTTTTCTAACTAAATCGTTTTACCGATAATAAATCATTATTTTTTTTTAAACCTGTCCAAATTGAAAAGGAGTGGGAGTAATTAAATTAGTCGTCACATTGTGGATTAACCACAGTTTGAAAATGACCTTAAACGCCGAAACAGCTGTCACAATAATAAAAACTAAAAATACTTGCAGAACTTAATAATAACATTATTAAATTTGATTTACATTATTATTTTTTTTTAATCTTAATAATATAATGTAATTATTCTAAAAAGTTTCACTCGATATGATATTGAGATATTTCATCCTTTTATCATAAGGAATTTTCCTTAAAAATAACCAGAATTAGGCCTCCTGAAAATCTTAAATTAATAAACAATGTATCTATCAAAAACGTATGTGGAGAGGTACTTGCTTTGTAAATTGGTTATAGATTTTTATCACACAAATATATTTTTTACACTTAAATGTAAGTTCGTAAATATAATCCTAGGCAGATAATCGCAATATTATTAATACTACGTATACATCATTTGCAAGTATGGGTTTCACTATTCGCAGCGTATGAAACTAATACTATGATATTCTTGCATGCGATATGTATTTGTTGCTTTATGGCTTTACGCTGTGGCTTTATCAACAGTGTGGATGTGTGTGTGACCCAGTTAACGTGGTTTAAATAATTGAAAGTTTTTTTTTGTTATCATCGCGTTCAAAAATATTTTCGTTTCGCATTAAGAGAATGAATTTTTAAACATGTGTACGTACAAACAAAAATGTTTATTTATTTTTGTACTGCGTTAACTATCATAATATGATAGAATTTTTAAAGGTAGATTGCAAGATAGATAACCACCTAATTTATTTTTGTTTTCCTGATGGTATTTCAGATTTGCCAATTTAAAGTTGGTGTTCCATAATATTTGTCAGAAACGCAAAGTATTTTGGGAATGCATACGTGCTAATTTATATTACCTTTCTGACACATAAGGATTTCGGTAATACAATCGTGCTATTTTATTACGGTTGTCTGACACATCTGGTTTTTCTAGTTCGCTTACATGTATTTTAGGATTTTTCTGAAACACGTTTTATCCGAGAATAAATTATATTTTATCGTATGGACGCCAGTTAGGTAATTATAAAAAAACAGCTATTGAGGCATGGAACTGTCAGAGGAAGGAAAAAATAGACAAAATGCTCTGGAAATGAGGTAAAACTTTGGATGACCTTGATAAAAGTGAGATCCATGAAAAATGCAAGGCGTAAGCGTAATAGTTAAGATTAAGTAATAGGGATGATTAAATTGATGAGGTGTGTATAGCAGATGAACGAATAAAGAGTGTAAGGAGAATATGTGATGGGGAAATTAATGGTATAAGAAGCCAATCAAATACTTGAGTCGGGTTATGTCAAAAGACAGAATAAAGGAAGAACATTGTTTTATGTGAATACAGCATAAGAGTCCCAACTGCTCCCAACCGTCTGGAGCCAGTGAGACTATGACATCCCCAATTGGTTAATCTTGTAAGGCTGAAGGTAGTGGGGAGGGGAAGGAGAGGAGGGAGAGGAAGGTGGTATAATTTTTTTCATTATCTCTACAATTCCTCACGGTACCACCTACTTCAAATTCCGACCAAAAATCAAGATAGATCCTTGTTATTGTAAAATCCCTGCTCTGCCCACGTCGGAAATTAAGAGTTATTCTAGCAGTTCTTAACTTAAATTTCAATTACGCACGAGCGTATCTAGTTAGGGTTAAGATAGATTCGCTATTTTTTTGTTAAAATTTCGGAAAAATTTTGTCTATTAAAATTCATGAAACCTTTCAATGACGCCACCGATTATGTCAATCCGATAGGCCTATTGATTGTACATATACCTGGAATTGTACTATTCTCCGCTTAATCAAACTGCTTTATAACGTTATCAGAGATGGCATATATAGATAGCAATAATATACCTAAGCCTCTACGTACGATCTACTTCTTTATCGCCTCAGTGCAGACCATGCGCGCAATACAAAAATGTACATGAATTTGTATGTTTTGTAGTAGTAATTCGCGAGGAACGGCTGTCAGGCCTGTTTCATACAAAACTTAATTTTGGATTTGAGGCCAAAATACTCACCTAAACTTGATGATCTTTTTTTTCATCAAAGGCTTATAGTAAATATCTAGTATAGATTAGAAGTAATTTATTTATTTTTGTTTTAAATTATGAAATATAGGCCATTAAAAGAATTGATTTTTCGCGTTATTAGAGGCACCTTTAATAATATTTGGGGGCTAACGGTGATTTAAAAAAAAAGTTTTACCCTAACTACTTAGAAAATATAATGAAATATAAAATATATGTTTTTTTTTTATATTAAAATAAGCGTTATGATGGAATATAAATTAAATTAAAAACGACCAAATTGCGTGGGAACACAAATTTGCCGTACGTAATTTAAAATCTCGACCCGAAAAAACGTTTTCGTTTTTTTGTTTTTTTTTTTGTTTTATATAATCATATTTACATAGCAAATATGATTTTTTTAATGCGTTAAACCCGCGAAAAAATTTCTAATTTGCCTCTAAAATTATGAAAATTATTTTTTTTCAAGACCGTAATTTAAAACAAAAATAAATAAAGTACTTTTCATTCGTACTAGTATTTACAAAACCTTTAATTAAAAAATATATATAATTCAGTTCGGATGGGTATTTTGGCCTCAAATTCATAATTAAGTTATGTATGAAACAGGCGGGGCAGCCGTTCCTCTTAATGCGATAAATACTTGCTACGTTGTAGAATGGTGCTAATATTTTCCATGGTCGAGGGGTGAGGCTCTCGACTACAAATCCGAAGGTCGCGGGTTCAAATTCCGGCGTGCGCAAGTATATTTTATTTATTTGTGTTATTTCACAATTAATTCATCTAAAAATATCATACCATATATTTGCGCACGTTCCAGAGTGGAAGATGCTCTCAGTATCGCCCTGGTGAAATACCACCATTCAGAATTGTTACCTTGCTTGAAATGGCTTTTAGCCGTGTTTGGTTACCAGATCTCAAAAGCCGGGTATTTCCCCACCTTCCTCTTCCTCTTCTCCTTCCCCTCCCTAATACCTTCAGCCTCACAACATTCCCCAATTGGGCATGCCATAGTCTCACTGGGTCCAGACGGTTGGGAGCAGTTGGGACTCTTGTGCGATATTCATATAAAAAAAATCTTTAAAAAAGGCATAAATTGATGTATCAAGGTAGTAAATACTACATGCACTGTGTAATAGTACTACATTTTATGTTGGGCATAATAGGTGTCCTAACCGAGTTGATAGATATTAAGTCCATACTGGAATGGTGCTGGTCTTTATTATTATCATAAATATTTATTTCCATTTATTTTAGCCAGATTTTGAATAATGTACTGTCAAGTAAGAATGACTTGTTGGTACTGCAAATTATTTATATATTATAGTGTTTCGTGAACACCTCATTAGGAGAACCTGTACTGGGGTGTTAGCGTGTTTTTGATATAGTATGTTGTGCAATGATTATTCTATTATGTTAAAGAATATTATAAGAAAGACAGAAAAAATCCCAATAATAATTATAATATTTCATTTAAATGTTATTATGTTATGTTTGATTTGATATATAAAGTTTTGAAAAAAATCTATGCCTTTTGTTTTTATCCACACCGAAACATTATGTGTTGATGTATTCTCTGTGGTTTTTTTTTATGATGTAGGCATCTGATTATATATGAAGTTTAATTGTTTCTCTTGCATTGACATGTTGAAAATTGTGAAGATTGGAGGCTGACCTCTTTCAGTAATTTTGTGTGTTATATACATAAATATATATTTTTTTTTGTATCTGAAGAATAAGATTATTATTATTGAGCCGTTGTTAAACGATAGCAAAACTATTTTTTTCAAATACTTACACCAAATCCATAATTTACATGTATATAAAACAATGAAAACAATAAATCATGCCAAATTAAAATTTTCCATTACTTATGATAAATATTATGAGTAAAGTTTGACAATATACAGTTTTTACAATCAATATACCTTGTTCCCAGCGTTACAAATTATTATAATATCATCAGCAAATGTAACAATAACACCTTCAATATTTATATCACAAATTTCATTAATATATTTGAGGATCATTGAAGGCCTAGAACACTTCCCTGGGGCACTCCGTATTCGATAAAAATTGGTTCACTATTATGCCGTCGATAATAACTTGTTAAGTACGGTCTGTCATGAAACTTTTGAGCAAATTAAGTTCGTTTCCATCCGAAATTCATAAGTTTCTAAAAAATGATTTCATGTGAGTTTCTATCGAAAGCTTAGTATAAATCTAAATATGTTGAGGTAACTTTGTTATTTGAATCTATTATTAGTAATTATAAAGTCTGTTACTGAAGTTGTGGCGTGTTCAGTGTTCCTATTTTTTATGAAGTAATGTTGGTTGTTAGAAAGTAGATGATCGTTTTCTAGATAAAGTTGAAATTGTTCTTTAATAGCTTTTTCCATAATTTTAAACATGGTGTTTCAAAGAGGTCTGTAGTTTTTAATCCTGATCTGTGGATAGGAATAATTAGCCCGTTTTTAGGCAGATGGTAAAAATACCATCTGAGGCTACGATTTGTCAAGTGTGTATTTATGGAGTTGGACGTTTAAAATTTTAATTGTTCTAGCGTCTATACCGCCAGTTCCTGTAGTGGAGCGAATTTTAAGTGATTAAATAAATTTCTTAATTTTGATTCCTTAAACCGTTTAGTTCTTGATATGTTTGTCATTATTATAGTTTAGTTTATTATTATGCACCGAATGATTTAAATTATTTTCCGAAGTGAATGTGATATTACTTCCTAATATTTGTGTAATGTTTATTCATGTAATTTAAAACCAGTGTAGGATTTTTATTGAAGTGGATACCATCACCATTGATATTTTTTAATTTTTTTTTTAATTGTTATCTTTGAACTTTTGCATGTCAGAACTATCCTTCAATATCATCCATATACTTTTATGTTCATAATTAGATGATTAAACAAAAGACGCTTTTTTAACTTTATTCCACTCTTATTTTTGACCTAAATATAAAATTATGAACAAATTCAAAAGTACCATATTATACAAGTTTTGGAAAATCATGCTTTAACAATACTAATAAATATAATGTAAGAAAAATCATGGTTTGTTACCCCTGACACCCAAAATTGTATATAAACCGTAGTTTAAGAATTAATTGGAATTAAGGAATTCGAACATGTATAACAGTTGCAAAAACAGAAATATCATTATGTTAGGAGTTGGTGTAATCAAATCTAACATAGTAGTATAGTAGAGACCGTAATAGTGGATTCAAAGACTATGCTACTAATCTTCTTTTATTTTAACCATTGGGGTCTATACAGGACCCTTGTGTCTCTATTTTTTTTTGTATTCTTAGTTTCTTATTAGTAAAGAAGTGACGAAACATTTAAACTTACTGTCTCTAAATTTACAAGTTTTTTTTTATATAAATAGAACGGCGTCTTTGCGCCTCACACTTTTCACCGCATGATGGTGGTTTTAAATAATGTCTGACCGTTAATGTCAATTGCATCTTGTGATTTTTGTAGGGAAATATCTGTTCATAAAAACCCTACTCAATTGCATGTTTGCATCATCATCGTCAGTCCGAGGAGCATCAGCATCAGCACCTTGGCATAAATACATACATGTCTGTCTGTGTTGTGTGCGAATGGGGGAGGGTATCGGCTATGGCCTATTTGTTGGAGTTCCTCCGCATTCGCCTTTGGAAATACAAGACGACACTGGTAGGGGTATTGATGGTACTGATAATACCGTGTTGCAACATCATCACTTGATGATCATGATTTTGGGGGTGGCCATTATAGGTGGTATAATATTAATATTAAGATCACCTGCTATCACATTACTTTGGAAGTATGTGAATTTTTTTAGGTGTTCGTCAAGAGAAGAAATGAGAGATATGCTGTCGAGACAAGACGGCGATCTGTATAGTGCAAGAATGCATGTTACTGAGCCGATAATAATTTTTAAGCAGTTTGAGTTTTCTTTACAAAATTTCTGAAACAGGGGTGTTTTGATTTTGAAGGTAGACGACGACATCGTCAATTTGATTTTTTTTTTGTATGATGTGCAATATGGATAGTATTTTTTAATATTTACGTCTAAAAGTTTCCGCGATTGAACATTTAGTTAGATTTATGATATTAAAATCTATATTAAAAAGGTGATCCAATTTTTTGGTCGAGTAATGTAAGAATGGATAATCGTGTATAGTTTTTTTTATCTGTAATGATATAACATTAATGTAAATTATTCAGGTAAATTGTCTTTAGCATATCAGCCATATGAAAGGAATACAGGATATGTTAGTACATAGTACATTAGAGTATAGTAGCTTATGAAGTCGTAGCAATATTGTTTTTAACAATAACACTAGCATTACTTAAGGCACGATCTGTCTTTATAGCACTACATTCCATGTGGGGCTAACCCTCGTCCACAAATGCTCTCTACTAGCTCCGGTTCCTGGAAATTCGCCTCCAGTCCTTTTTCCCTATAAATTGTTCCCTTTTTTCCATGTTTTTCACAAACAATAGAATTACAAAAAATGGCATGTACAGCGTGTTTTATGCGTACGTTTTCTTGTGTTATGTCTGTAAGCAGTTATTTTAATTGATAAGAATTCTTTGGGTTATTTGATTCATCATAAAGTGGCATTGAAATAATCTTGTGCAAAAACGCCACTGTGTGTAAATCCGATTATTATTGTTTATTATTCAGCAGACTATTTTATAAACTATGTTTCAACGATTTACAGCAAAACCATTACCAGAAACATTTCTGACCGTAAACACAAATAAAACACCGTCTAATAAACTAAGATAACGCATTTATTAATAACATGTTATCATTGAGTATATCAATGACGAATTTACAAATAGATAAATCCTCTCTTGTCAACACGTATTCGCTCCACTTATTATACTATCTTGCCCCCGTTCACACGACATGGCTTACTTGTTTTGCTCTCGGTGCTTAATTACCAGGAATCATAAATGTTGTTTACTCATTTAATGTTTACTACGAACGAGCGTTTCGTCTGAATTACAAGAGATGTCGCCATTGCGCTGACAGTGCGGCGGCTCCCGGCATCTCACTTTACTCATTAACCCAGCCCCCCACATTATGGATGTGCTTCTGCGCACTGCTTCTTGAACGGCGCTCATTTCCATTCAATGTATGAAAGCTTTCGTAACAGGAACCTGTACTCTAAAAATGGGATATGAAAATATTTTATGCAGTAATAATAATAATAATAATCGGACCATTTCTATAGCGCCGCTTTTACGAGAAATCACCTCAGGGGCGCTGTACAAATATTACTTCCTATTCTTATATTATTCTTATATAACATCTATTCTACGAATTTATTATTATTATTTTATTTTTTTTACATTTATTTTCTCTTTTAGGACAGGCTATCATTACACATTATTTATAGACCATATAAAGAAATGCAGTTAAATTATCAAAACTAAATTTAATGTTAAACTGAAAAAAAAGCTAACTGTATTTATTCCTTACGATATATTGCAAGACGCTAATACAAATGATAGAATGATTTACAATAAAAAACACATAAATTTGTTGTAGACCACTTTTATTTTATCAAAACTCGACCGGTTTCGGAAGCACCCTTCCTTTATCAGGAGAATATTAAAACTCTTTTAATATTCTCCTGATGAAGGAAGGGTGCTTCCGAAACCGGTAGAGTTTTGATAAAATAAAAGTGGTCTCCAACAAATTTATGTGTTTTTTATTGTAAATTATGGCGAGCCACAAAGTTAATGCTTTTTACAAATGTGATAGAATGATTGTTTCCATTATATTCAAGAATGTATTTAAGCTAAGACAAAGAATTATTATCCATATTTTTTAGGATAAATAACACAGAATACTCTTAAAAGGGTGGAGCGGCGGGGGAGGATGGTGGCCGGTGGGATTGATCCATAGGGCCCTCAAAACCTTCGTTGTCTTGATGACGCCCCTGGGCGGCGTGACGGGACGGTAGGTGTTGGTCTGCACGTACGCCATGCGCTTGTCAGCCGGCTTCAGGATCCGGAAGGACCACTTCAGCGTGTCGTCCACTGATATCATTGCTCCTGCATTAGTTGTGATTGAAGCAATTTTTGGAGAACTTCGAGTGCTGTATCAGATTCCCGTAAGTAAAACTTACGTCGGTACAGTGCAAACTTTTCTAAAGATAAACATATTTTCTGCTGCGACAGTCCTTCACTATCTGGGATAATTGCGTAATCTTTAAAACTGCTGTAAAATATCTGCAGTGCGAATTTAACACATTGTCATATCCTACAAAGTACTACAAACCTATTAGAAACAATAAAAAACCAGCAAGCCATCGTGTAAAACAGATTTCCATTTCATTTGACCTGATTTCCACGTAATGTTCGTTTATATATCTCATTTATTATAACGAATTGCAATGCTCACTCTCCAAACAGCGTAACGAAAAGTAATCTGGAAAATGAATACAGGCAGGTATCGGTTTCGTCGGGTGCCGTGCAATAAACTCAGACGCAATAGTTTTCCTTTCAATGACACAGAAATATATTTCTATACTTCGCAATTAATCAAACATACGGCACTCTTACTTTCCTCCGTGCCACTTTCGCCGGTGCCATTCGCACATCACTTTCATTATCATCGAGAATCTCTTCCAACCTTGGCTGATTACCTCGCCTTCCACTGCGCCGTTCAGCTTGTAAGCGTTAGAAGTAAACCGTGCAATGGGCACAATCGTGTTTCGCTTTCGGCCGGTGTCAACCGTGGAGACTGGAGACGCCCCCTTATGTGTGTCTTGTTAACTGTTACAGATGGATGACACAACTGGCATAATACGCCGCGGCCGACCGCCATTACCACCTTTGCAATAACTTTCCCTTTCTCCGCTGTCTCGTTCTCTTTCCCTCTGCGCTGGAGATCACTTTCTTTTGAATTGAATGTTTTTATGCAACTCTGAGAGAATAATTCACTGCAATGGATGTCGCGTGTGTTGCATAAGGCACTTTTCTTCTCGGATTATGGAATCGCTCTGTTTTTTATTGCTGTAATGTTATTTTGTAATGAGTTACTTTGATACGTTTAACGTTTTCACATTTTGATCTTGTCTTAAGTCGGTGTTTTTGCGGGACTGTGTGAAACATTTGAAATAAAAAGGTGTCACGTTTTTTGTGTCAATATTTTCTTTATCATTTCGAAATTAATCTTTTATTTTTTTTAATTTTTTTTTTATTTCATCAAATTTAAATATGACAACAAAACATTAGACACTCATCTCCCTAGGACAGGCCTGTGTTGAGATGAGCGGCTTTACAATTTAATAATGATCAGTAAATACTAATAAGTAAATAATAATACAGTGAATAAATAAGTGGTAAATATTAATAAGTAAATGATAGTAAATATTAATAAGTAAATAATAGTAAATATTAATAAGTAAATATTAGTAGTAGATATTTATAAAAATTACAATTTAGATTATAATTGTTAAATAATAATAATAGGTAAATAATAATAATAAGTAAATATTAATAAACATATAATAATACACATTAAATATTAAGTAAATATTAATAGGTATATAATAATAAGTACATAATAATGATAAAAAAAGGTAAATAATATTTAAATAAGTAGATAAAAAATAAAATTATGTAAATAGTATTAAGTAAATAATAAAATATAGGTAAAAAAATATAATTATAAGTAAATAGTAATAAGTAGTAATCAGAAAGTAATAAGAAGTAAATAGTAGTAAGTAAGTAATAATAAGTAGATAATATCGAGCGTATATAATGTTTCAACATTGATTACAACATAAGGGATAACATGGATAAAGCGAAATCACCACTCTCAGCTAACATAGATTTTTTTATCACTTTTTTAAATAAATTTAGCGTATTTATAGTTTTAATGTTGTCACTGAGCCTATTATATAACAAAGGAGCTTTACAAGAAAAACTCCTTTGTCCAAATGATGTTCTGTTATTTGCCGGCTGATACACTAGAGAAGAACCCATTCTAGTATTGTGCACTTGTTGTGACCTTATAGCAGTATCAATATTGTTAAAAAATTTACACAGAGCTTGTATTATGTACAATTGCCTTACTGTCATAATTTTACTTTCACTGTATAATCGGTGTGATGGATATAAAAAACATTTTTTGTACATTATTTTTAAAATTAATTTTTGAGCAACATTTAGGGACTCTAGTGTAGTCTTGTAACATGAACCCCAACATACAACATTATATGAAAGAAGAGATTGAACAAGAGCATAATATACAGTTTTTAGTGTAACTTTGTCCAATATATTTCTTAGGGTCTTGAAGATATAGGCTAGTTTTCTTATTTTGTTTGTTAATACAGTAATATGATCATTCCATTTTAAATATTTATCAATAATTAAGCCAAGATATTTTATATTGTCTACTCTTTCCAAAGATTGACAATTGCACTCGCGTATACAACAATGCATTGTTAAGGAACGGTCTACAGAGGGTTGACTTACGGAAGAAATGCTAAAAGTAATATATTTAGTTTTTTGTGTGTTTAAAGTTAAAAGGTTTTGATCAAGCCACGTTTTAACAGTCTTTAATCCTGACTCACACTTAGCATAAGTTTCATCCCAAGTATCACCAGTAAACACCAGAACAGTATCATCTGCAAATGCAACTGAAGAACCGAAGAATGATAATTTGCAAAGGTCATTAATATATAATAAAAACAAAATTGGACCTAGAACAATACCCTGAGGAACACCATATACAATTGATTTATTTGAACTAATATGATCATTAATCATTACTCTCTGTGTTCTATTCCCAAGATAAGTTCTGAACCAATCTAGTGCTTTATTAGCAACTTATCTTTATCTTATTATCTTTAGTATGATGTTTGTATTAATTAATATCCCGGTCCATTTTTTTAATAATAATTGTTCATAAATTTGCTCAATGTTTAAGTATGAGCGAAACACCAAACGGGCAAGTAATTGACTTTAAAGAGCCGAGCTTAATTGCAAATAAAGGATTTATGTAGTTGGTCTATTAAATTAACAAGCTATGTAAAAAAGGAATTGATTATGTGCATTACCTATACCGATGACTATATTTACCTACCTGTAGCCTCACCAACAACTAGACCTCCATGACCCATTCCCGACCAACTTGCATACATTCTTGCCTTAAATATGACTGCAAATAATGAATCTATTTCTTGCAGAGTATTTGGGTTTTTAGACGATTTTTCTCTGCTTCTAGCCTTGGCAACTCGTTTCCAAACAACGTGCTCAGCGACATTATTTATTGGTCGGGTTTAATTTGGAAATCTAATTCACAACATGTGTTTCTATTTATATTGTTTCTATTTATTATTGTATAAGTGCTAAATATGTTCACCTTTTTATTATTACTTTATTATGTTTTTTTTATTTATTTCTATTTTTTATTTTTATATTCTATTTTCACATGATGTAATTTATTCAGATGTATTCTTTGATATGGCAGACAGAGTATCGGACTCACCGCTTTGTTAATCTGAAATAAATACGTTATTATTATAATTGAATTATTTGTATATCACCGTTTTGTGAGAAATCACCTTACATCATTATTCAGTTCTGAGATTGCTCAATCCCTCCAATACCCGTTGTTTTTCAAATAAACTCATGTGTTGTACTTTGTACAATCTTTATTGTGCCTGACCTAATTAAAAATAAATAGTTTATAATTTTTTAAGAGTGCATTTAATTATTTTTTACAATGGTCAGTACGAAATATACTTTGGTGATGTTTAACAGCTGCGATGTCTTTTCATTATAAATCTTATCTGTAAGTGAATAATGAAATAAAGATTTTGTAATTTGTCTATTCTTACATAATTATTTTCTATTTCATCGTTTGTCTATACTTATCAATATTTTTAGTATACGGTTCATCCCGATGGGGAAAGCTTTTCTTTCGAAACATGTTGATATTTATGTATTTAAAAAAAGTGGTGTATACAAAGTTATTCTAATTAATTCATAAATAAAGAATACTCTCCAGTGGTTTGCCTGGAGTCATGAAATGTGTGCAGATGCATCTATCGGGAACTTTAAGGTTAGCGCAATCCAACCACATTATGATTCATGGAGCATTGAAATATCCAACTATCCAATGTGAGCGTTTTGAATGCTCTCAGTATCAATCACCTCGGTGTATTCTGCCATTCAGAATCGAAACGTTTGTTGAATAGTCATTAAGGTCTATTAACATCTACCAGTACCGTGCAGTACAGACGCGTACAGTAACGTACACGACACAGAAGGGAGTATTCACATTATACTGTGCGTGAATGTGTTCATAGATAATGTAAGCAACTAATGTTGCCATGTCTGCCACTTTACGTATCCACACTGCACGGTGCTGGTAGATATGAATCGAACTTAAACCGTGTTCATGTACAGTGGCCAAATCTAAATAGCACTCGACGCTCCCCACCACTTCGACGAAGAACCTACCTCTTTCTCATCACCTTCCCCTCCCCACTTCCTAAAACTTGACAGCGTACCTTTAATTGGGGTATGCCATAGTCCCACTGGCTCAAAAAATACAAAAAAAGGTCGAAAATAGTGCGAATCCGGGTAGTAATTATTAATTATATTTTGTAACCCTCTCCGGCTATTTTTCTACTCATCTCAAGATTCGTGGGTGAGACTGATGGATGAAGCAGGGGGAAGTGGGATGTATATCATGACACAGTAAATAAAACCCTATTTAAAGGAAAGAACATAATTTATTGATTCTAAAACCACGACTATCATGGTGGAGCAAAGAGGAAGAGAAAAGAGAAGGATTAAGTTAAAACGAAAAGGTTTAAATAATAAATGATGGCTCTTATGGTCCGATTCTTCTCCTCAGCATCATGGAAGGCCTCTCCAGGTCCAGATGCTCACCGATTTCCGCCGTCACCTTCAGCGAAGTCTATGACGACTCTTCTGAAGCGCCATCCGCCACAGCTTCTTCCGTGGGGTTCAGACAATGGAATGTGAGGATGCTACCTTATGTCCTGTTTGGTCCTCGATACAGCAACTGACCCTCTTGTCCGTTCATCACTCTTCTGGGATTTTCTCCAAAGCAGCAGGCACGCGCGGTTTGGTTTCATAGCCTCACAATTTGGCCATCAATAAATCAATAAACTAAAACATACCCACTTCGGGTAAATTCAATAGACGCAGAATAGCACTCCGACGTCAAACAAAACAGAAAATTAACACATAATCCCTCCCAAAAAAACACGTCGATCACGACCGCTCGAGTCAGGTTATATCGCCCGCCATGTTGACTTGCTCCCTTCCGTCCGATGTCTCCCATAGACATTCTCTCACGAATCTCTCTTCCGTAGACAATCATCACAATCATAGACGCGGGGTCAGTATTTACGTTACAATTCCCCGCTTCCCCGTAAAAATTTTATGCCGCGAAGTGAAGTAAAATTTGACCTAACCTTCCTCTCTACTCTTTTCAATTACAGAAAAACTGAAAACAAAGAAAACAAGTAACAACCAATATAAAACAAAAGTCAAAATTGACATACAAAATGGCATATCTTAGTATGACAATACACAAAAAAAATCAAGTTGTGATACATTGGTGGTTAAGCATAACCGAAAAGCAAGGAAACACTTCAAACTTATAATCCTCAAGCAACTTATAAAATAAAAAAATAAACAAGTTACATCAACCAAACACTTCCTCACTTTATGAGAGTCAATCTCTCTAGGTTAACACTTGTGAGGTTTGGAGAAATCAAGCTCCCACTTCAAAATTTTCAAAAAAATTATTTTTATTATTATTAATACCCTACTTAACTAATCCTCTCTTCCTCTTAACAAAAAAATTATAATTACAATACAGTTCAACAGGGGTTTTTTTTTTATGTATCTAAAGAATTAGACACAGTATACCAATATCCATTGGATAGTTTGCGTATTCACCTCCAAAAATTTTCCTCGTCGTATAGTTATAGAACTATTTGGTTGTCATTTAGCCATTGCTAAATAGTATAAAGATGAGGGTTTACATGTTACAATACCTATCTATTCGTGTGGTTTCAAACAAGTACATTTGTCAATATCTATATATATAAACTTGCAAAGTACAATTTCTCTCGAAATTTTACATCTTCCTATCTTTTCAAATTGGTGCTCGATTTTTTTAATCAAAAATCGACACGGGGACAAATTGGTGCTCGATATTTTTTTAATCAAAAATCGACACGGGTACAAATTGGTGCTCGATTTTTTTTTTCAAAAATCGACACGGGAACAAATTGGTGCTCGATTTTTTTTTTCAAAAATCGACACGGGTACACAAAAATACTGTTAGATTTACACTGGTGTTAGCAGTGTAAAAATAGTATATATTTACTAAACCTATTGGACAAATCAACTTAAAATGCTTATCAACATATTATAAACAGTGTTATTACTAGATCTAAACTATCTACTAATCATCTTCTCCTGTTCAAGGAGGCAGAAGATGTGTACTCCAAATTGGTAAATATTTGTTTGTTGTGTGCATGCATTAGCAGTACTACACTTGATACTTAATACTAATATTATTACAAAAAAATCATACTTCTAAATATCCATACTATATTCTTTAAGGAAAGAGATACCAACTTACTTTAGACATAATTATAAACTTAGAATATACATTAAACATTATAGTTACTAATTAACAATTAAAACTATTTTGATATCTGTGTGAAAGAAAGTAGCTCAAAATCTCCCAGACAGAATATATTAACTATCCTTTTCGAGTGTGTCGTAGTAATCTCCAAAAATTCTAATTTAACTTTTACTCCGGTGCACTCCAAAAGCATAATTTTAACCTACGGCTAAACAAATTAAATACAAAGAATGCCTACTATAAATATATACATACTGTCAGATAACACACCATCAGACCGGTAACCGATTTAACTTTCATTTAGAGTATTCGGAATTATTTGAGGTAATTAACCGATATACCGTAGCGACAACAATTATATCCGATATATATGTATATATCATGAAAATTCTTAAGTTTAATTTTCGAGGTACACTATTGGTATGTACCTATGTAAAAAAATAATCAAAATTATTATAAAAACAACAAAAAAAATCAATCCCCGTTTTTTTTTTTTGTTTATTTTGTTAGGGCGCCACTGATCTAAAAGATCAGAGAAACAAATAATATGTTTCTATTCTAGTCTAATGAGGATAAGTGTCAAAAAAAAAATATCATCAATAAATTAGAATTTGTGTTTATTCTGAGCACCTGTATTGAAGGTACCAAACTCCAGTACATGTGACCACAATAACACATTTGAAGAAACAAGTGGAGCGACATGAAGGATTGGTAGTCCCACATGCAACCACACTGTCATCTTCATCTTTAAGAGACGCGTACTATCTTTTTTTTTTTTTTTTAAATTGCGGATACAATTCCTTTTTCGAATAGCTGTTTATGTTATTGAACTCCATTGTAAACAGAATTAAATTACTTATAAGTGTTTATAAATTATCCGAGACGCAAACAACCGTGTACACGCAACACCATCTATTATCAAAATCATGAATCATTTTAACTTCACTTATTTAAATTTATTTGCATTAGTTTTAGTTTCTGACGCCAGGAAATACCTGTGTCCCAAAAACAATTACCGTTTCTTTCAAGAATAACAATGTCACGAATATGCAAAAAATTACGACAATTAATATTTACCAACCTTCTAATGACGTGATCGCTGACATCATGTATGCACACATATACATAAACAATATTATGATATAATTAATAATATTTCTGTATCAATCAATACATCACAAAACACGAACTTCACCCATCAATTCCCGAGTCCGTGTCCATAATATATTAAATATTATTCACAAAAAACGTTGGGCGCCAAAAAATGTAGCGACGTTACTGAAACGACATCAAAATGAACGTTGGAGCGCCAAAATGTAACGCTCTCCGGCTATTTTTCTACTCATCTCAAGATTCGTGGGTGAGAATGATGGATGAAGCACGGGGAAGTAGGATGTAGGCCCCACGTTGGGTGCCAAAATGTAACCCTCTCCGGCTATTTTTCTACTCATCTCAAGATTCGTGGGTGAGACTGATGGATGAAGCAGGGGGAAGTGGGATGTATATCATGACACAGTAAATAAAACCCTATTTAAAGGAAAGAACATAATTTATTGATTCTAAAACCACGACTATCATGGTGGAGCAAAGAGGAAGAGAAAAGAGAAGGATTAAGTTAAAACGAAAAGGTTTAAATAATAAATGATGGCTCTTATGGTCCGATTCTTCTCCTCAGCATCATGGAAGGCCTCTCCAGGTCCAGATGCTCACCGATTTCCGCCGTCACCTTCAGCGAAGTCTATGACGACTCTTCTGAAGCGCCATCCGCCACAGCTTCTTCCGTGGGGTTCAGACAATGGAATGTGAGGATGCTACCTTATGTCCTGTTTGGTCCTCGATACAGCAACTGACCCTCTTGTCCGTTCATCACTCTTCTGGGATTTTCTCCAAAGCAGCAGGCACGCGCGGTTTGGTTTCATAGCCTCACAATTTGGCCATCAATAAATCAATAAACTAAAACATACCCACTTCGGGTAAATTCAATAGACGCAGAATAGCACTCCGACGTCAAACAAAACAGAAAATTAACACATAATCCCTCCCAAAAAAACACGTCGATCACGACCGCCCGAGTCAGGTTATATCGCCCGCCATGTTGACTTGCTCCCTTCCGTCCGATGTCTCCCATAGACATTCTCTCACGAATCTCTCTTCCGTAGACAATCATCACAATCATAGACGCGGGGTCAGTATTTACGTTACAATTTCTATAGATATCTGTAAGTATTATTAACATTCCTATTAAAAATCTGGTGGAATATTTTAGATTTTGACGATTATTGAGCATCGTGCTATACCCACATGTCCAACGAGACCATAAAACCACAGCCTGTGTGAAGAAGAGATGCAGGCTCGGTCTAACCATTTCCAGTCGGCGACGTATGACGGCGATCCGGGCGACCCCGACCCGCGCTGCCAGCCATCAGCAACAGTGCCACTGCCAGCTGCAAGTGGGTCAGTGGGTCGCACTGTTGCGCTAACGGATTCGGGACGAAAAACACCACAACTAGAGAATTCTCAGGATTTTTATTATTTATATTTTCTATGAGATCCTTTAGAGTTTTTGATATATTTTGTTAATTCCTAGTTATACGCATAAAAATCTACACGTGTTAAATATTGTGATGACAAAGAAAATATTTTTATTCCAGAGAGTAAGGTTTCCCTTTTCTCCACCTTCCTATCCCCCTTCTCCTTCCTCTCCTCAATACCTTCAGCCACGCAACATTCCCCAATTGGGAATGCCATACTCTCACTGGCTCCAGACGGTTGGGAGTAGTTTGGGACTCTTGTGAACTATTCATATAAAAATATATAAAAAATGTGGTGTTTGGAGGCGCAATATTATATGTGCAATGCTTCTAAAATCCATATACAAATATCTTATATAAGTGAGTTTTATAATGTGGATTTTACAAATATTCGTCACAATGTATTATTTTTTTATCATTATGATATATTTATTTTGAACTGCTTGCGGGTTTGATTCATGATAAGGGGCAAGAATAATGTTCTAGAATTCTCTTAATGTTTAAACATATCTGTTCAGTCGGGAGCATTGCCACGGTAGTCATTAATGATTAGTCATTTTTTTTATATAGTGCCATTTAATGATTAAATTGCCTCGGGGACACTTTTACGTAGGTCAATTTATAGATACTGTAGATTTTAAAAAATAAGTTTTATTTTATTTTATTAATATTATTGTAAATCCATACCCTCCATATTTCATATCTACATGTCTGCTTTCCTTGAAGCCTCCATTTCTATATAATTCCATCACAATCCCTCTCAACCTGCAACAAATCAAATTCCACTCTTATATTAACTGTGAATCGAAATATCTGTTTTCTGAAGCATTGAATCAGCAATAACCTCTACCTGTTATGAGTTCTGACGTGAAATTATTTTTTAAACACTCTTAAAGCTCCATACTTTGAAAATGTCCATTTCACTGTCAACAATACAAAACGCCATTGATTGTTTCTTCAATACTAATATGATTTTGATAAGTAAAGTATTTTTTTCCATAATTGACTGAATTTAAGCGGGCTTTAAAAACGAAGTTATTTAAAAAATCCTAGGGTCGATAAATTTAACTTCTCTTCAATTTATTGTAAAAAGCCATTTTCTCAAACCTCCGGTAGTTGTTTGGTTTAGGTTTCTTCCTTATTTTTTTTTATGTAAACTCAGTTATTGCTAAATATAACGCAGAACCTTAAAGGGTTTATTTTCATATACTTATTTTATTTTATTTATTTTTTATATGTGTCGTATCTTTTTATTCACTATTGAATGTATATTTTGTACGGAATGTGTGGGCTGCACTAACCTCCCCACATACCGGAATAAACATTTATTATTATTATAACCCGACTCCTGTCTTAAAGTATTGCTATTTTTGCACTGTTATTGTGAATGACTTATTTTTGTATTGCTTTGTATCTACCATATAATATTTTGTAATTTTATTAGATGAATATGTACCTACCAAAGGAATACTGTAGGAGAAATATTAAGAATAAGTAAGAATGTATGTAATATGTTAAGAATGTATAAATCGAATATGAATAGAGCACTGTAGGAATACCACTGAATGGACTTAGTTAAACATTATTTTTTTTAAGTTTATTACAGTAAAGAAGTGAAATAACACAAAACTGCGCTATGTAAATGCAATGATTTTATTATTATTAAATCTCTGACATCGCACAATTATTTATCATGTATGGAATCTTTCTTTTAGGGTGTGTTGATGTTGTTTGCTAAGTGTGATGAACTTGGATGCTCCTCTTGCGTACCTTTCCCACACACGAGGAGTAGATTTGAAATGCGGCTATTCCTCCGAAGTTCACTAATCAACGGCTAATTAAGCGGACTATCTCGTCCAAGGTCAGAGCTGTTTCCTCCGTCAGCTAGTCGCGTCACATTTCACATCTCGGAGCGGAAACTGTCACATGTATTTCCAACGCTTCGTCATCCTATCACATGGACCCGTGTATTTTTACCAGCTGTCTTGTATTCAACGAAGCTAGTAGAAAACTTTCCAAAGAAAACGTATCTAGGTCTAAAATATCGGATCATTTTAAAGTTCTTACATTTTTAGTATACTTATGTTTTATTACTTTACGTACCTTTCTCTGAATAAAACATTATTATACGTTATTGCACATAATTTCCAACTCGCCAAACCATTCAAATTCCCGTTAGGAAGCCTCTGATTATTCAGATCTCAGACTCGTTGTCTTTCACCAAGGCGATACTAAGGAATTGCGTACTTTTTTTCCGAAAAAACACCTAGACATATGTATTATTGTTTGGTATCATTATTATTATGGAGTGGAAGATACTCTCAGTATCGCCCTGGTGAAAGACCACCATTCAGAATTGAAACGTTGCTTGAAATGGCTTTTAGCCGTGTTTGGTGACCAGATCTGAATAGCCAGGTATTTCCCCACCTCCCTCCTCCCCTTCCCCTTCTCCTTCCTCTCCCCAATACCTCCAGCCTCACAACATGTGCCCAATTGGGAATGCCATAGTCTCACTGGCTCCAGACGGTTGGGAGCAGTTGGGACTCTTGTGCGGTATTCATGTAAAAAAAAAAAAAAAATTATTGCGTATTTAAGGTAGAATGTCACAAACTACTGTTAATATTATTGCGTATTAGACATGGAATGTCACAAAATTACGCTATGCAAACTGTGTTCAAAAATGTATTTGCTTACGCCGGGTTTCGAACCCGTTACCTATCAAGGAGTTTACCGCTCTGCAACGGGTGTCCTTATAATTGCGTGTACCCCTAATTTGTTCATCGTAAGACCCTAAAATATTTAAGCAAGTTTTCTAACTAAATAAAAAAAATATAATCAATAATTTGGAAACCTTCGGTCATCCACTTTTTGGACATCAATCCTGCCATCGGGAACATCTCATACTTGGGTGAATGTGAACATCTTTGTTAGATTATTTTTTCATCTGAATGGAAAGCAGCAATCTTTTGTATATTTATGGTATATATTATTTTATATTTATATATGCAAGTCGGTAATGTTAACAAAAAACAAAGTAACTTATTTCAGGACAACGTGTTTTATGATATCGCCGATGCGCTTTATGCAACTTTTCGGGACACGCAAATAACTAAATAATTTTAAAAAAGAGCTGGTTATATTTCAAAGTATGTTATGCAGAAAAATAGATCTTTGGACCATCTAATATTCTGTATAATTTCTTTGAAATAAAAACTGCATGTTTTTTGAGTAAATCAGTTATTTGCGTCGCCTGAAAATTTGCCCCTTTTTATATAGCCGATTTTGCAAGCGCAGCGACGATATACTCGTATGTTCATAGTTATTTTCCCAATAAAATTTAAAAAAAACTTATGAAAGAAAAAGTTATATCCCTGTTATAATGGTAATCACCCAAGAGTAAAAAAAAAAACAAACTCTAAATTTCAGAAATATTTCAGCCTACGG
>JAHDVE020009900.1:0-140749 GCA_022606495.2 Halesus radiatus | reverse complement strand
CATTTATCTTTGCTCGGAAGGTTTTTTTCAATTTGGATGAGTGTTTTAGATTAATAATTATTGTTTATAAAAACAATAATTGTTACCCTTTGCGCTATGCACAAAAATCTTGTCTTAAGTTTTTAAGAACTTTAGTTTATCAATTAATAAATATTTGACAAGTCAAAACAATTTTCAACAATAAAATGTAGACATAATTTGTCTCGACGCCATCTATTTGAGGGATTTAGCCGTTACAAGCCTCTCTCATATTAATAAAGTTGGTTGTTTACAGGTGAAAATATAATAAAACAGTAATTATTAAAATGGAACACTAGTATATATTGATTAACTTGGCGGGTTTGCGATAAGCCGACGTAGCTCAACGGTAGAGCATCTAACCGGACATTAGAAGGGTGTGGGTTCGAGTCCTGCTGGCGACATTTATCTTTGCTCGGAAGGTTTTTTCAATTTGGATGAGTGTTTTAGATTAATAATTATTGCTTATAAAAATAATAATTGTTACCCTTTGCGTTTTGCACAAAAATCTTGTCTTAAGTTTTTAAGAACTTTAGTTTATCAATTAATAAATATTTTACAAGTCAAAGCAATTTTCACCAATAAAATGTAGACATAATTTGTCTCGACGCCATCTATTTGAGGGATTTAGCCGTTACAAGCCTCTCTCATACTAATAAAGTTGGTTGTTTACAGGTGAAAATATAATAAAAACAGTAATTATTGAATGAAACACTAGTATATATTGATTAACTGGCGGGTTTGCGATAAGCCGACGTAGCTCAACGGTAGAGCATCTGACCGGACATCAGAAGGGTGCAGGTTCGAGTCCTGTCGGCGACATTTATCTTTGCTCGGAAGGGTTTTTTTCAATTTGTATGAGTGTTTTAGATTAATAATTATTGTTTATAAAAAACAATAATTGTTACCCTTGCGCTATGCACAAAAATCTTGTCTTAAAAACTTTAGTTTATCAATTAATAAAATAAAATATTTGACAAGTCAAAAACATTTTTCACCAATAAAATGAAGACATAATTTGTCTCGACGCCACCTAGTGAGGGATTTAGCCGTTACAAGCCTTCCTCATACAAATAAAGTTGGTTGTTTACAGGTGAAATATAATTAAAAAAAAAACCGTAATTATTGAATGAAACACTAGTATATTGATTAACTTGGCGGGTTTGCGATAAGCCGACGTAGCTCAATGGTATAGCATCTGACCGGCAATCAGAAGGGTGCAGGTTCGAGTCCTGTCGGCGACATTTATCTTTTCTCGGAAGGTTTTTTCAATTTGGATGAGTGTTTCAGGCTAATAATTATTGTTTATAAAAATAATTGTTACCCTTTGCGCTATGCACAAAAAATCTTGTCTTAAGTTTTTAAGAACTTTAGTTTATCAATTAATAAATATTTGACAAGTCAAAGCAATTTTCACCAATAAAATGTAGACATAATTTGTCTCGACGCCATCTATTTGAGGGATTTAGCCGTTACAAGCCTCTCTCATATTAATAAAGTTGGTTGTTTACAGGTGAAAATATAATAAAACAGTAATTATTAAAATGGAACACTAGTATATATTGATTAACTTGGCGGGTTTGCGATAAGCCGACGTAGCTCAACGGTAGAGCATCTAACCGGACATTAGAAGGGTGTGGGTTCGAGTCCTGCCGGCGACATTTATCTTTGCTCGGAAGGTTTTTTCAATTTGGATGAGTGTTTTAGATTAATAATTATTGCTTATAAAAATAATAATTGTTACCCTTTGCGCTATGCACAAAAATCTTGTCTTAAGTTTTTAAGAACTTTAGTTTATCAATTATTGAATATTTGACAAGTCAAAGCAATTTTCACCAATAAAATGTAGACATAATTTGTCTCGACGCCATCTATTTGAGGGATTTAGCCGTTACAAGCCTCTCTTATACAAATAAAGTTGGTTGTTTACAGGTGAAAATATAATAAAAACAGTAATTATTAAAACGGAACACTAGTATATATTGATTAACTTGGCGGGTTTGCGATAAGCCGACGTAGCTCAACGGTAGAGCATCTAACCGGACATTAGAAGGGTGCGGGTTCGAGTCCTGCCGGCGACATTTATCTTTGCTCGGAAGGTTTTTTTCAATTTGGATGAGTGTTTTAGATTAATAATTATTGTTTATAAAAACAATAATTATTAATTAATGTTTTGTGTTATATAATTCGCTATTTTATTAATTTCCAATTTTTAAAGTAAATTTAATCTAAGCCTAATCTAAATATTTCTATATGTAAAGGTTTGGGTTCATTGTTGTCAAGCGGGACGAGATTATTATTTAAAAAAAAAAGGAAAAGAACTATAAGTGTTAATGAGAACGAAATGCATATCTCAGTGTAATGTCACTTGAGGTTTTATTACGGTAAACATTAACACTTATATTTTAATCCATAAAATTCAATGAACGTGGAACCAAGAGAACTTATTTAAGATATTTATTCGCCGGCAACCAGGAAGAAATGATTATCTTTCCACTCGCTCGGATCGTCGCGGTGTTTGTATTGAATTCTAATTTGGTTCTCTGTCATTGGATGACGCGTCGCCATTAGCGAGCATCTATCCTGGTACTGCTGTATTCGCTCACCACAGAGGTTGCGTTCGTTAGTTCAAAACACAATGACGGTCTCCGTGGTTGTGTGGTTACGATCGTTGGCTACGAATCCGAAGGTCTCTGGTTCAAGTCCCGGCGTGCACAAATAAATTTTATTTTATTAAATTGTGTTTTTTATATAATTTATTAATTTTAAATAATAAGTAGTATATTTGCGACACGTTCCATAGTGGTAGATACTGTCAGAATCGCCCCTGTGAAAGACCACGATTCCGAATCGAAACGTTGCATGAAATGGCTTTAGCCGTGTTTGGTGTCCAGATATCGATAGCCGGGTACTTCCCCGCATTCCTTCTTCCCCTCCTAAATATCTTCAGCCTCACAACATATCCCAATTGGGGATGCCATAGTCTCACTGGCTCCAGACGGTTGAAACTCTTGTGTGGTATGACATAAAACAAATATTGATTCATTCGCATCCTAACTTTATTATTTTATAAGGTGAAACATTTTTCAAATATAATCAATCTTAGACTTTTCAACTAGAATGATTTTCCCATTTTAGGACAATCAAGGCTTAGTCCGTATTGCTTTTTTTATATGAGAAACATATTTATTTATATTTCCATAGCACAAGTGCCATTTGCAGGTATCGTATGGTCAAGTAATTAAGGCGATAAGACATCATAATACTGTTGAAATATATAGCAATAATGAAAGAAAGGAAAACGAGAAAACAAACCTAGTATAATGATGAGTTTTTAAAAAAACCTATATAGCGATAAAGCGGCAAACCCGAGTTGAAAACCACCTCTGGGCTGCAACTACCAAATATTATATAAATCTGCGTGTTTCTGTACAAAAGAGGGTGGCTCGTCTGATTAACAATACGTTGTTAACAGACCGACTGCCATATCTAATCTACAGACGCAATGTATGCTGAGTCTGTTCTGCATATATTTCAATAAACCCTGCTCGAAGGAGTTAGCAGCATTGATCCCCTCCATGCTGGTGCACGTGCGTGATACTCGACGGACATGAGTAGAACACCCGTTCAGAGTGTATGTTAGATTCATGAGAACGAGTCCTTCCGCCGACTCGTTTTTATGTAAGTCGGGTCGTATGTGGAATGAACTGCCGGCATCTGCCTTTACTCCTACATTTAATACAGGCCTTTTCAAGGCTCTCATTAATAAATCTCTTCCTACAGCCCCCTCCTTGAAACGCCTCATAACGTTGCCATTCAAGATTTGTCAATATTATTATTATTGAATTTGAGATATTATATCGATGAAGATGACATAAATTGAATTGGTCTCATTATCTCAGTTGGTAAAACGGTTGCCCCGGATAGGCAGAGGTCCTAGGTTTGAGTCCCAGATGCGACTGAAATCTTTTTATTTTCAGTTTTTTTTCCGGTTTCATGATTCATTTAGGTTATGTTAATATTATTTTGTTCCATGATTAAATATTACAATGAGGTTTTTAAATCTCAATAAAAATAATTCATTATTAAAAATTGAATCAGAGCTATAGCTTTAACTACCTTGCAGAACTAAGCAAATCCATTTTTTTACACGACTTCTATTTGTAACGAAAAATGTTAATTAGGTATTTAGAGAAGATGTCGCCGGCTGTGAAAAGGTAAGCACTTTCTTAATAAAAAAAAATCAAATCACAATATGCGTAATATTGCAAAACGGTATAGTTGATACGCCGGTTTTCGTTAGGTCAATACAATGAACTGTCTCTGAAATAAGATATTGAAATATATTATGTATTTATGAATATGACTTTTTTTCGAAATGCTTTCTTCACATCCTCCAATATCCATCACTTTTATCGACGAAAAGATTCGCCCAATGCAAAAAAAGGCATAAAAAGTACGAATGTTCATATAAACTTCCAAACCCAATAGCGCTAAAAATATCAAAATAAAATAACTTGACGCTTTCACAAACCATAAGATTCTGCTCTAAGGAAAGTGTAACAGAGCGGAAGATGAGAGAAGTAAGACCCTGCTGAAAGAGCTCGGCTTTTGAACATTATATTTTATTTTTATGATCTGTAAACATCTTACTTCACGCCTTCACTAAAATTTGGTAAGTAATCTTAAGAAAAAATGAGTTCAGAAAAGCGTTTTAAAAAACCGTAAAAAAGAAAGAGTCTTCGGAGACCAAAGTGACGTCTACATTTTTTGCTCAAAATAAACTGAGGAATCACTGAAAAGTTTGTCGGGTACGTTCTGATTATACACACGTATTTTATTTACTCCATGCCTAATTGGCACGCAATTCTTTAATTGATAATTCAACGGTGCAGCAAAATAGCAAGTACTTAATAACCGTTAAATTGGAATTATTATAAAACAAAGAAATTATTCATATTATTATTACGTTCAATCAAGAATATAACATTTTACAAAATAATAACAATTCAAATGGAAGAACGGTTAAAATAATACTAATAAAAAATAAGTAGATTTTCAAACATCACCTGTTTCAGAGATTTTTAGTATGTGTTTAACAGCTTTAAAAAAGAAATTATGTATATCCTTAAATAATTTACTGAAAAATAATATATTGCCACAAATATATCTAACGCCTACAAATACATTTAACACCTACAAAGTCTTCCTCCTCCCCTTCACACACCAGCGCAAGGCAAAACAGGAAGTAGCTTTTTGATATACTAAGTTTGGAGGTCGGGCTTTCTTGTCTTTAAATTCGATATGCCTGCGAATACCACTCCTGTATATATTGCCTATATATCCTAATTACACTAATCTTAATGCAATAATATTATTCGAGGGCTCACACTTCAATTCGTTTCTTATCGATGGACGAATCACATTTAGGAAGATAAATTCTAATCAATTCCCTGTACTGTACCACCCATCAATTTTGCTTCTCCGTTCCTAAAATTGATCAGGAAAAAAAATATTATTAAAATAAATACCAGAATTAAAAAGTATTTTCAATAACATGTGTTTTGTAACATTAAGTCCTCAGGATCCTCAGTACCCATATACATTTCGTTAATAAAACGTGTTTATCTTTATTATTATTATTATTATTGTTATTATTATTATTATTATTATTATTAGTATTATTATTATTATATTATTATTGTCATTATTGTCATTATTGGTTATTATTAATATTATTTATTATTAATATTGTTATTATTACTATTATTGTTTATTTATTGTTATTGTTATTATTATTATTAATATTATTATTATTATTACTTTGTTATTGTTATTAATATTATTATTACTACTATTATTATTATTATTATTATTATTATCATTATTATTATTGTTTATTCATTGTTGTTGCTATTATTATTATTATTAATATGTTTATTATTATTATTATTATTATTACTATTATTGTTGAATAGTTTATTATTATTATTATTATTATTATTATTATTTATTATTATTATTATTATTATTATTATTATTATTATTATTATTACATTATTATTATTATTATTATTGTCATTATTATTGTCATTATTATATTATTATTAGTCATTATTATTATTATTATTTATTATTGTTTATTTATTATTATTGTTATTTTTATCATTATTTGAAACCTGCCTTGAAACAACTTGAGCTTTTAACATCTTGTTAAATAAGTGAAAATATGTTACTTAAGCGTAAAGTCCATTGCACATTGGTTAGTTGTTAGTAGGCCAGTGTTACAGTGTTACGGCGGCGCTGATACAAATTAATGTAATGGGAAAAGCCGGGAATATTTAGTGGCCTCGGGAAATATTTTATTTAACGTATTAAACACTATTTAAGGGGAGCTTTTGTTTCCGCTAGAAAATAAGGGCAATTTATTACAACCCAAAGCTGTGTGCTGCACTATGACGTCATCGGCAACCCGCAATGTAAGGCGGTAGCGTAATGCATTTTGGAGTATTTTTTCTAGGATTTTTAATAGTTACTACGCGGTTCTGCCTGAGTCGCATTATGTTTCTAAATATTTTCTCTTGTGAGATTTTTTTTAAACTCTCAGTGATATTCTAAAGCTTCATTTCCTATGATTGCTTCGAGGGTGCAATATTAACATAATTGAATTGACCTAAACAAACGAGAATAAAGATTTTTTTGAACTAGAATATTCATTCTATTGAATGTAGAAACGGTAAACATCTAATCGTTTTCTGGAAAAGAGGAATATTGCTACAAGCCGTATGTCTTATGTCACCACGAATATGGGTAATAGGAATAAAATTCACTTGGCAAGCGGAGTATAAAAATGTTTGTTGTAAACGCAATGGCGGTTTCTATTTATTTTGTTAAGAATTTTGTAAAAAAGAAAAAATAATAATCACCGGAATCTTTTACTAATAATCTTAGCTATAAAGCAGTATTTTTTTTAAACTCGTTTCTTACAGAATACGTATAAATAAAACAACTCCATAGAAATTGTTTCTTCGATTTGTTATGAGCGATTTTTTTCTTGTTGTAATATATACTTTTGCTATGAATTTAATACGTTATTATTATTATTACTTTGTTATTATTATTACAGATTAATAAGTTATTTATTCTTTTTTTTATAATATATTATTTAATTTTAGCAATTAAGGTAAAGGTCACTGTTCAGCTATACATTCTGGAACCTGGAGTGCAGCTGGTTTTCAGCGGTGTATATAAAAAATCAGATAATGTAAAAAGTTACATATCTTAAATAAAATCTCTACACATAAATCATATAAAATAAAATGTGTAAAAAAAAATTATAAAAATTGCATAATCACTAACACAAGTGTCCGTTTAATAAAATATGAATTATGATGTTGTGCGGCTGACTGTGCAGTCAGCCACAATTCGCTGAAACACTTCTTGAAGCACTGTGGCGATATCGATTTTCGAATGGATAGAAGTATTTCATACGAAAATTTTGTTGAGGCATCGCTGGAACTACCCTCAAATAAGTTATCTTATATAATAACTTTTGTGGACATCTTCAATTACCACCTGAATAAGAACGTCGTAATGCAATATTTATCATATTCTTGCCAAGAACGATTTTTTGTTATAAATTTAGTTAAGAAGTACACTTATTTTTATTTTTTATTTTGTTTTATTAGTTAAAATCATAAGAAATAATGCCCTAATTGGTTTTATATTTTGTGGATTAGTCAATACATGTATAAAATGATCAGTTATAAACTTTGGATTTCCCAAAAATGTAATATTTAATTAAATAATGGTTAATCGTACCGCTCGTGCATTCAAGGCACAAGAAGAGAATCTTTATTTGAAAAATACCCCTTTGCGCCGATGCACCTTGAACACTTGGTGAAAATAGGTTCTAACTTAGAAAGGAGCGCTATTGCGATTCCTGCACCCGAGGAGCGCGATGAAGATTAAAAAATGAACGAGACAGACCTTGTTACGTACTACGAGCAGGAAATTCGAGATTGCATTACGTACTTATGTGAAACATGTTTATCTAGTTAAGAAACACTTTTCAGATGATAGATTTTTTTATTCTTTTAACTTTTATTTTTATTTGAAATTTTTAATATCTCTCTTCTGTATTTTAAAAGTAAAGACAAATATTCCGGGCTCCCACCTGACAACATTTGAATTAATCTCGCTACCATCATTGGAAGCGGGAAATGTTTCCTGTGCAGCGATGGAGGACTTGGCGAAGATTGAATCCTCGACGCCTGGGTGAAAACACGATGCTTTAGACCGCTTGACTAGTTAACCGACCATCATTTTTTTATGTGAGTACCGCACAATTGTCCCAACTACCTACAACCAAAGATGGTCAATAAATACGGCTAAAGTCATTTCAAGCAATATTTCAATTCTGAATGGTGGTCTTTCACCAGGGCGATACTGAAAGTATTTAATACTACATATACTAGGTATGTATTATTTTTAATGAAAAAATTATAAAATAACACAAATTAATGAGTAAAATTTACTTGCGCACGCCGAAATTTGACCACGTGACCTCCAGATTCGTAGTTGAGGATCGCTACCACTCAACCGCGGAGGCTGTCAAAAGAATTAATGAAATATTTGTGAAGTCAAATCATTAGAATATTATAATATAGCTACACAATGGTTAATTTCTCCTACCTGCGATCTTCTGCGCCTCATCGAGATGACCACCTGAGGCCGGGGTAATGTTTATTTTGATTTTGGTTCATTTACAGTTCGTTTTGGATATTATTTCAAATAAGTAAATAGTAGTTATTTAAAGGCCGTCCTTTATCAATATTAATACTTTTCTTCTACATACAGTGGGAATTAAATATTTGCAGACTGAAAATATTTCCTTGCGGAAGGTAAATTGTTAAAAAAATGTGATAGTTAAGGGTTGGGAAGGACGTGCCAATTAAATCAGCTCTTATTTATTAAATTGACTTTAAATTACGTATACAACTTTTCATAAACTTAATTTTTCATTACTTGTTTCACGCTGAGAAATTAATACTAAGAGACACTGGGGTTAAAACTGCCACAGAGAACGTCTAATTAATTAGAAAATGAATTCAATTAACAAAAGGGTGCAATAATTAAGAAAAAAAATGAATATGTACTATCAAATCATTCGCATGCTTTTGATAAAAGGATTAATTAGACTGCTAGAATAAACGTGATTGAAAATTAACTTCTCCATGCATTGGAATAAATTATTGAAGATTTTAAAACGCATAGACCAAAAAAAATAAAGAATAAAGCACCTTGGAATCGAGCGCAGGAACCTTGTTTTACCGGGACAGCCGCTCTAACCAGTGAGCTAATGAGACGTTATATTAATGAACTAGTTATAACAACAAATGTTTTTTTAATTTTTTTATAGGAATACCGCACAAGAGTCCCAAACTGCTCCCAACCGTCTGGAGCCAGTGAGACTATAGCATTCCCAATTGGGGAATGTTGTGAGGCTGAAGGTATTGGTCAGGGGAAAGAGAAGGGGAAGAGGAAGGTGGGGAAAAGGGTAAATACCTGGCTATTCAGATCTGGTCACTAAACACGGCTAAAAGCCATTTCAAGCAACGTTTCAATTCTGAATGGTGGTCTTTCACCAGGGCGATACTGAGAGTATCTTCCACTCTGGAACGTGCGCAAATATACTTTATATTATTTTTAAATGAAATTATTGTGAAACATCACAAATTAATTAAATAAAAATTACTTGCGCACGCCGGGATTTGAACCCGCGACCTTCGGATTCGTAGTCGAGAGCCTTACCCCTCAACCATGAAGGCCGTCATATGGAACTAATTGCGCAAAATATTGAAATATGATATAGATAAATTGACGTAAAATAAACAGATCTCATTAGCTCAGTGATAAGAGCGGTTGTCCCGGAAAGAAAATGGTCCTGGGTTCGATTTCCACATGCGACTATATATTTTTTCTATATCTATTTCTGTTTCATTCTTCATTTGAGATTTGTTAATATTACCTTGTTCAATGATTAGGTAGATAATTAATTGACCCATTTCACCTAATTTGATGATATTATAACAGGTGGGGTTTATATCTAAGGCTGTCCCTATTACCTTGTGAAGGGAGATAAAACAACTCGAATATTACAGGTTCATTTTTTACAATACACCCCTTGTTACCAGCAAACCGGAAGCAGGGCTGCAGCTCTCTGCTAGCTGAGTATACCAGTGCATAGAACTATTTTTAGATTAGGTACTGCCACAATATTAAAGTTATTCGATTATTAAATTCTAGTGCGTTATGCGCTGCGACATCTTTTCAATGTAACAATTTTTATTAGATTTACCTAGCGTATGTAGAACGTATGTGGAACGTATGAAGAACGTATGTAGAACATTCGTGGAACGTGTTCACATATAAATGTTCATTTTATCACTGTGTAAATCTTGGTGTCTTATTTCACGAGGGTTTACAGTTTAACTTTCACATCAATGAAATAACAAGTGATGGGATGAGAATTCTCGAATTCATTTTGAAAATGGAAGCAAAATTTCAAAGTATGTCAACGTTAAAACATATATATATTGCTCATTGGTATGAAGCAGATTAGAATATAATTTAACCGTATGGTCGCCTTAACACAAAGTGCATTCTCAATCGTTATAAAGGGTATAAAATAAATTTCGTCGATATGAACTATGACAACTTCTTACGCATTAAATTTCTCACCAGACTTCCTAAATTATTACATAGTGCTAAATAACTTATTATCTTTATTTAAAATCTTAAAATATCTAATTGACAACCCTGAATTGTTGGAATTCATTTGTATTAATATACCTGACAGGCGAACTCGAAGCAAAAATATCTTTAATTGTAACAGTAACTTCGTTACCAAATAATTCCTGTATTTATTCACGAATTCCCAGAATTCATTGCGTTTCTAATAAACAATGCGATCTGGTCGATATATTTGGTATTGATAAACTGTAAATATTAATTATATACAGTGGGAACTTATACCCGCTAAGCCACTGCAAGTAGCTTGTCAGCAGGAGTTTATTTCAACAATATAATATAATACAACAATAAATAACAATCATCATACAAATGTAGGGTAAAATTAGGATATAGAGGCGCACGCATGTTGTGATCAATGTACATAAGTTGGAAAAAAAAAATTTAAAAGAAAAAAATAATGGAAAAAGCATTACAGTTTTTTTACTGAGATACTAGAGTCCAATTTTATAACACCGATTTAAATAATATTATAAAAATATCAATATCATAAAAAATATCAAAATTATAAAAGTACCAGTTTTATAAAAATATCAATCTTATAAAAATATCAATATTATGAAAATATTATTATATATTATTATCAATCCTCTCTGATACTAATTATTTTTATTTATTTTAATTTACGTTATGCATTTTACCTAAAGTAGCTTCATCTGTTTGTATCATTACTTGTTGGTATCATACTGAATCCTATCCTTATATATATATATATATAAACATTACATTTTCTTATTTTAATTTGTTATATTTACTTGAAATGTTACACTACTTACTTATAATATTATAGGTTAACCTTCACGGTTCAATGTAGTAGTTTCATGGTTCAGATTCTGTGTATTATAACCAGGTATATGTTTATTTTTTATTCAATTTATTTATTTTAGTCAATTTATTTTTTATAACTCATTGAAGTTTGTAAACCTCATTGTAATATTTAATCATTAAAGAAGATAACATTAACACATCCCAAATGAACCACGAAACCGAAAAAACAACAGAAATTAAAAAGATTTCAGTCGCACCTGGGAATGAGGTTCAAAAACTTCAATAAGTTATAAAAAATAAATTGAATATTTCTTTCCAGACTTGTAAAATAAGTTAATAGATGTAGGTATACCCGAGACTCTATTCCGATTGCAATTGAGTTCGGGATGAAACTTTGCAATCATTATAAGGATAGCAGCCAATAATATGGGATTTATAAAAATGGAGGATAATATTAACAAGTCTTGAACTTGAAGTATGATATCGGTGTTAATGGCGTAAATTGAACTGGTCACATTAGATAAGTTGGTTAAGCGGTTACCCCGGATAGGTAGAGGTCCTGGGTTCGAGTTCCAGATGCGACTGAAATCTTTTTAATTTGTTGTTTTTTTCAGTTTCGTGGTTCATTTGGGATGTGTTAATGTTATCTTCTTCAATGATTAAATATGTTTAATCGTTTATTTCATGCTTTGCATCTCAAAGATAAATAAGAATAATATGAATGCACTTGCCAAAAATATTCTAGTTAATCATCTTAAAAATGAGAAAATGGCTATGACTCTTCATGATCATAATACCAGAACAAAGCAACTAGACAAAATAAATATACCTAAATGCAATACTACAATTGGACATAGAAGCTCTGAATTTTTAGCTGTTAAATTATATAATAAACTCCCACTTAATATCAAAAAAGTAATTCAATCAATAATTGCATTAAATCCATCAAAACTTGGCTTGTGGAATTACCAGAACAAGAACTGACTACTATAATAAAAAAAGTCATAGAAATTACTGGAAAACCCTACCGTAACCTTGAAGTTGAAATAAGTCGCTGAAACCCCTTTATGCAAAACCTGGTCCGCCTTAGCACAAGATCTCCTAGTGAGGAGGACTATGAAAAAAATTCTGTAATATATATGTATTTTTAATATTTATAACTTACCTTAAAATATCATAATTATTTAGAAACTAACAAAAAATAAAAAAAATCTTATGATACTACTACTAGTTGTAATTATCTTGTTTATAAATTATTTACATAGTGTTACCTACGATTCCATATAAACGCCCAATAAAGCGTTGATAAAGTGGATATATATGTATATATACATATATATATATATTTTTTTTTTAATGTCTTATTGAAGCTTATGAACCTCACTGTAATATATATTTAATCATTGAAGGTAATATTAATAACTCTCAAATCGAAACACGAAACCGATAAGACACAGAAAAGAAAAAGCTAACAGTAGTACCTGAGATTCGAACCCGGGACCTCGTGGTCTATTTGGGACCTGCTATATATGCAAACAGAGCCGCGGGTACTCCACTCCATCCCGTCATTTTTATTCGTATCACACTTCGACTTCTAAGAACTGTCAATATCATCCTCAATTAATGCTCACATATTATTAGGCTGCTACCTTTTTATAACTACAAGATTCTGCCCGAATTTATTCGTAATCGTTAGATAGTGTCTCGGATATACCGATTCGATTTTTATTTATATGGGACATCTGTTGAATTTTTCTACAAGTCTATGTATAACAATTAATTTTTTTTTGGAATAGAAGCCCATAACCCTCATTGCAATATATTTTTAAATAATATATTATAAAGTCTACCGTATGAATCTGGAAGATTTATTACGACCCCCTTCAAATATTAGGAACTAGACTTATAATCTCCCACTTTTCCACTGTATCTACGTACCTGTATCGACTTAGAATAGTCTAAAGATTTATTTATCCGCAATCCAATCCCCTACTCTATCATAATGTATCTTAAAGGTAATGGCCGTTTACTGATTGCCTGTATGATCCCTCTGTTGAAAGATTACCTCCCTGGAAAGACAACCTGCATAGTTAAATAGCAACCTACTTTACGTAATACGATATAATCTCCTTTGATCCTAGTTGATGCGAACAATACACAAAGGCTCGGCTCTACCAAATCTTTTATATAAAACATCATGGAGGTGCCCTGCCTCGATAGATATGGAATGGAATTGGGTCCACAAGTACATATATAATAATACTTACCATAAAACTACGCGAGGGGGAAGGAAATGTGCAGTGAAGAGGATTACGAAATGTCTGGTCAACATTCATATTTTTTTACTAAGCCTCTTTTAAGCGATTTCAACGTTACTATTCAAATAGCAGTATCGAAATCACTCTGTGTGATTGAGGCGTAAGTGTAATATCTTAGATCTTGGTATAAGGTCCCCTGTTAAGTAATATTGGGATGGCGAAATAATAGTCAATGAACAATAAAAATAATGTAGTGACTAGGATGATAGGTGATAATGAAATGAGACCAGACAACCATGCATCTATTTTATATACCTACAGGTGTCTCGTATTCATCCTCTCTCTAATACAATTCTTCAGTCGCTCGTTCATTAAACTAAGACTAATTCGATCCATTTCAAGCAAATTTTCTGACTTCTCACCAAAACGATCAGGCTAGGTTTCTAAGAAGCTCGAAAACACTGAGTCTTAAATTAAGAAACTGACTTTTAGGAAAGTCCCTGGCTCCGGCTGATTTCCTTTTGTCTCCTTACAGTTCATTATGCCTTTGGATGTGGTGTTGGCCTCACACTATCCAGCTACTTTAGTTTAGTTTACACCTCCCAATGCTCCTTTTTTTTCTGAAGGCTTATTAAAAGTGGCACCTTTTTATTGGTCAGCTTTCTTTCATACGTTTTATATATCCTGCCAACGACGTCTTCCCGGATTTACAAATCTTACTATTGACACCTCTCAAACAATTGGCATTGCCTAATGATATTGTAGGCAAAGCCAACCATAGACAAAAAACACCTTCCAATACACCAGCATCTTTAGTGTCTCCAATGTTGGATGTCTCCGTCTCAGACGCATCTATGATTAAAAAAATGACAATTTTTTAATTTTTAATTATTTTATTGAAGTTTAAAAACCTCATTGTAATACTTAATCACTAAACCGAAAAAAACAATAGAAAATAAAAATATATCTGTAGCATCGGAGACTCGATCCCAGGATTTCTGTCTTTAAAAATGAAGGATAATATTGACAAAGACAAATTTATGATATGATATCGATAAATATGACATAAATTGAACTGGTCTCATTAGCTAAGTTGGTAAAGCGGTTGTCCCGGAAAAACAGAGGTCCCGGGTTCAAGTTCCAAATGCGATTGATATCTTTTTATTTTTTGTTGTGTTTTTCGGTTTCATGTTTCATTTAGGTTGCTCCAATATAGTTCATATATATGTTGAACATGACCGGACCGAGGTGGGTTCCTTAGGGAACACCCGATATTACCTCGACAGACTTTGAGAAGACACCGTTGTTTAAGAATACATGATTACAGTTACTAATGTAGGACTTAATCTATCTAAACAGGTCGCCGTGTAAGCCAAGTAGGTCAAGCTTTTTTAAAAGAATGGATTGAAATGCCTTAGAGGAGTCTGAATATATAGTTTCATTTTTTCATGTTAATATTATCTTCTTCAATGATTAAAAAAATGTCATTCGCAACTCTCTACTTTGACGGGCCTCATATCTTCACATTATTTGTCTGCTTCTGAATCGCTTATCCAATACCCGTGTAATAAATATTCGTACTAATACTTACATATTACCCATAAGAAAGCACCGTCTTAAAAATCTTAAAATATCAATTTATTATTACACGTATTAACTCACAACACTCTAAATATTTACCTAATTTCTTTGTTGGGTCAATCTAGCTACCCTTATTCAATGTTACTTGATACTTCAGACATTATATTTTATAAGGTACACGAAGTTTCATGTTTTTAATATGAAAACGTAACAGAAGAGATTTAATTAATCAACTTAATTTAACGGAACATTTTTTTCCAAGAAGTTCTAGCCACTTCCGAGAAGAGAGAAAACGAAAACTGGACTCTTATGAAAGATTTCTTACATTATTTTCTGCCAGTCTTGCGCAAAAAATAGTTTTAGTTAATTAAGACACTATTGTGAATTTCTGAAAAATGTTTTAGACGAATCATTTAAGAGGAACGGCTGCGCGGCATGTTTCATACAAAACTAAATTTTGTATTTTTAAACTCAAAATACTCATATAAAGCTAGTGATCTTTTTTTTTCAGCAAAAAGTATAGTCAATATCTAGTACGGATTAGAAGTAATTAATTTATTTTGTTTTACATTATGAAATATAGAGCATTAAAGGAAAAGATTTTTCGCAATTTTACAGGCAATTATTTGGGGGTTAACGGTAATGTAAAAAAAAGTCTTACACCGTCTTCTTTGAAAATATAATGAAATATAAAATATATTTAAATAAGCATTATGGTGGACTTTAAATTAAATTAAAAACTAGACCAGAAAAAAGTTTTTTTTTTATATTTTTATTTACGTAATCATATTTTTATAGCAAATATGATAATAATAATAATAAAAAATACGGTAAACCCGAAAATAATTTTATAATTTGCCTTTAAAATTTTTTTTTTTTTTCTTGGCCTACACGAGTACTTCATAGTTTAAAACAAAAATGAATAAAACACTTTTCATACATATAGATATTTACGTAACCTTTAATTAAAAAAATACATCATTCAGTATAGATGGGTATTTTGGAGTCAAATCCAAAATTAAGTTATCTATGAAACAGGCTGCGCAGCCGTTCCTCTTAAATTTCGGCTTCAAAATAATGATTTACTTAAGATTTAACTCACTCCATGTCCAGTTTTTCAGATGTTTCTAAAGGTATTCTTAAAATATTTATAATTCCTTTTCCTGCCAACAAGTTTCACGACTTTTAGCTTTTTTTATAGTATTCTATTATAGAAACAAAACAGTACATTTGTTACAGTGAGAAACAATTTCCAGAAATTAAAATTATTTACTGGGTGCCTATGATGTTTCCTTGTAATGTCTTATTTATACGTGTATTTACCGGAACGTGTGTAGTGTACTCGTATAAGTTTGTGCACATGTATCTACATATTATAGAAGTGATGCCAAATATACGCGTATTAAGCAGTTAATATCATTATTAAAACGCTTCATATAAATGTGGCTGGTGAATACAAAAATTACAGTGTAAACATTATTTAATTATTGAATAGAACAGTTAATCGTTGAATTTGCAGCTGCATTTATTTTGTAACTGTGCATGTAGAATTATATCGCTGTATGGCGGGTAATTAGGGAGAGAAGTTCGGTAGAGTCGATATTATTATTTTGAATTCTATGTAGAAATATTAAATCAGCTAATGTTCGCCACTTTTGCGAAAATTGAAAGGTACTTTAAAAGTCATTGTAGAATTTGTATGCGAGATATTATAAACATTTCTTTTGAATCCATTCTCTACTATCAATATACACCTCATGCCGAGAATTCCAAATTGATGAGACATGTTCCAGTAGACTTCTTACTGATGAAATATATAACATTGTGATTGTTCTCGGGTTCCTGAATACTTTACTTACGCGTAAAATAAAACGAAGCATTTTGTATGACCTGTGAACGATTGAATCAATGTGCTTATTAGATATAAGTTTACCGACTGTGAAAACGCTAAGATCTTGGTGTTTTAGAGAGACGAAAGTTTCATTGTGGAGTGAATAAGAAAACATAATTATATTTTAATTTCTGGTGAAATTTATAGTGTGACATTTACAAAAATTGATATTTTAATAGTTAATTACGCAATATTTTCGAAGCCTATCTAAGTCACGTTGTAACAGTCGGGGAGAGAAGGAACAATTTTGAAAATTTGTTTATCATCAGCGTACAGTTCACATTCGGAATTTTGAAAACATGCTCTAATATAGTTCATATATTTGTTCAACATAAGCGGACCGAGGTGGGTTCCTTGGGGAACACCCGATATTACCTCGACAGACTTTGAAAAGATACTGTTGATTAAGAATACATGATTACAATTACTATTTTAGGACTTAATCCATCTAAACAGGTTGCCATGTAAGCCAAGGAAGTCGAGCCTTTTTAAAAGAATCGATTGAAATGCCTTAGAGAAAAGTCTGTATATATAGTATCTGTACCAGACGTGTTGGTACACAAACGAACTGTAGGGGTACGCTGATCCCGATCTGCGGAGAGAGGGCTTGGAAGGGAGATAGCATTACCAACCGTTCCCTCTGCACGGAGGAACGGTACTGTGTAAAAATTGTTTTTTATTTTTATTTTATAAATAGGGAATTTGATTTTGTTGTACTTTATATTAAACATGTATTATTTTCTACGAAATTTTGAACACGTATTATTACTATATAACCTATCTGTTGTTTTGTGTTGTTGTGTTATTACTACTTTTAAGTTTTGTATCTTTCTTGATCACTTGTGTATTGTAAAATTTTATCTTGATCCAAAATGATATTATTAGCGTTTTTAAGTCTTTGTTGTCACTTTTCCCTATCGCATAAAACAGATATTTTTTTTCATTGTACACGAATTAATTTCAAGATAATTCATTTATACCACCTGAAAAATACTTTTTAAGTACCCACCTTTTTATTGGACTTAAAGCGTCATTAATTTGATGGAAAATTTTCCAGAAATGAGCATTATAACAACGTTTAATTATAAATTATTTTCTAATTTAAATTTAAACTTCAAACCGCGGTAGATTAAATTAACTTTTTAAATAAAAGCCCTTATTAAATTAAATGCCGACAATTCAAGGTACTCAAAAACTCAAAAACTATTGATTCCTGATGCTTTCTGTATTCTGAATAAATAAACCATTTAATAAAAAAATTGTGGAAGGGACTTTTCCTCGTTAAAACAAAAATGCTTCTGATTGTATGCAGTGATGTAATAGACGACCTGCCTTACTAACAGCCCTTTCTTTTCGGTTTCATATTTCATTCTGAGAGTTGTAAATACATTTTTCCATATATATTATAATGAGGTTTATAAGCTTAAAAAAAGTATTCTAAAAAAAAAATTATAATACTTTGAATATTTAATTATTAATTACATTTATCGAGATTTAAAAACCTCACTGTAATATTTAATCATTGTAGAAAATAAAATTAACATAACCTAAATGAAACATGAAAACGAAAAAAAACGACAGAAAATAGATAGATTTCAGTCGCATCTGTGACTCGAATGCAGGACCTCTGCCAGTCCGGGGCAACCGCTTAACCAACTTCGATATCATATCTCAAATTCAAGATTTGTCTATATTATTCTCCATTTTTAATCCAATATTTTTGGCAGCTATCTTCATAATGATTACAAAGTTCTTAACGAACAATGAAGATGACATAAATTGAACTGGTCTCATTATTAGCTAAGTTGGTTAAGCGGTTGCCCCGGATAGTCAGAGGTTCTTGGTTCGAGTCCCAGATGCGACTGAAATATTTTTATATTCTGTCGTTTTTTTTCCGTTTTCATGTTTCATTTAGGTTATGTTAATATTATTTTCTACAATGATTAAATATTAAAATGAGATTTTAAAATCTCAATAAAAATAATTAGTAATTCCAAATTCAAAAAGTTGTTCTAAAAAAATATATGACAATACTTTGTTAGATAACTCAAATTAACTCTTTACCGCATCATCCCCTGCAACAGCCCAATATTGCTCTAGAAATTAACTGATGCATATATTATGCTTCACTCAATCTATTATAGTACGCCTTACTCAATCCAACATTATGTATTATGCACGAATTAATCCTCGTCTGATGAACACCTCAATTATACTGACGGTGAAATGGCAAACGGAGAGAAAACCCATGGTAATATGGAAACGCAGATTCATCTAGGCTGATTTACACTTTGTTTTGTTGCAAGTGTTTAGTGATAGAGTACAACCAGGAGAGGAGAGATGCCGCCGAAATATTATTTTTTATTGCCATACTTCTAGCCCGATTTACCCTTTGATTCGTAGCAAGTGCGAGTGCAAGTACAAACGGACGTTTCAAGTGATTAGTATTAAGATCTACCAATACCCTTAGAGCGCGCTAATATAAATAACGCGTAGGGCGTAAGCAGTGGTTTCGAAAATATTTAATAAAACACGACATATTTAGAATATTGCCCAAACTCCATAATACTCCCCCCTTGATGTTAGGGCTCTAATAAAAAAAAATAAGAGCAACCAAAAATACAAAAGAAATAGTATTATAAGGTAAGCAAAAACAATCCAACCCACCCGACATGCAAAAAAACATCCAATGCATAACCAAAAAAAAAAATAACCAAAAAAATACATAAAAATTATCATTTAAAGCCCTATATGTTGCCATAGGCAGCCCACACATCGGGTAGAAAAAAAACCATCCCCCAGGTAACCATCAACCCCAGTTCGCGAGAGAAAGAGATTGGGTTCTCTGTAACTCGCAAAGCACATTACGACATAGTTTAGAATAGTGCAAAAATCTCAAGATTGCTAACTTAAATAGCATTTAAAGAATAGCTGTAAGTTTGTTCATACCTATAACATGATAAATAACAGAACCATTAGCATTCTTTTATTCTTCGGAACATACTTTGCTATTTTTTCCGTCTAGGGAATTTCATATAATTACTTTTTTATTTTGTTTGAAGGGTTTTATCAACTGCGTACTTTTGTTACTTAATTTTATTACCGCGAGTTCTATTGCTGCGAGTTTTAAGAATGCTAGTGAATGACACGGATGTGTCGAAACTGGTGGCGCAGTAATAAAATTAATTAAAAAAAGTATATAGTTGATAAAAAAAAATCTCTAGAAATTGTTAGTTAATGCGCAAGAAATACAAAAAAATGCTTTTTCAACCAAACATTTGATTAGAGACTATGTTAAAAAAACATTTTTTTAGTGATTTAAAACTTCAGTTATCAAGGGAAGTTTGTAATGTGTACAAAGATATTCTGAATGGGGGAACACATTTCTCACAGACCGTACACTACACATAGAACATAGGGAGTCGGATCATTTGCAAACAGCGATAACATTTATATTCCGTATAACTCCCTTACAAATAAACATAGCTAAGCAAGCGAAATACAATAAGCAATGCAAATATGCGAGGCGAACACGTCCGATACAATGGTATTTTTCGCTAGTTGTAAATTCAATTACAAAATGTAAATTCCAAATAACTAAATTCAAAACAAATCTAAAATTATTGCCAATTCTCAATACCTATTATTTTATTTTAATTACGTGTAATAATTTTCATATAATTATTAGAAATTACTGCTTTCTTTACAATTTCTCACGAGTTTCGAATAAATTTCTTAGACTTTCCTCTCATGGTATGATTAATTTTATATCTTGTTCAAAATGTACATTTTTGCTGTTGTAATTCCTAGCATTTTATTCATCTTGTTTCATACTGCCCTCACACAAACAAAGTAGTGAATTCCGTAAGTCTAAATTAGTATCAGAGGTACAGTCACAGAATTCAGCAACTGGTCTTTGTTTGTTTGTATTTCCTACATGTATTAACAGTCATACTGTAAACCGTTGATAAACCGAAAATGAAAAAAAAATAATATCTCAATTACGTAACTAACGAAAACTTATTAAAAACGTATTTTCTAACGCCGGGCATCAAACCCGCTACATATGAATCCGGAGCTAAAGATCCATTCGGCAACGGAGGTGGTCTAGTTATTTAAGTCAAAAGGCGGTGGGAAGCGAGAGGAGCGGAAGGGAGCGGTTTCCGCCAGCATAATTTAAGCACACACTAAAAGTCGTCATCAGAATGAAAATATAATGACAGAGCATCAGCTATCTAACTGAAGAAAATGATTAAAACACTAATTACATCCGCTCAACAGAAATCTGAAGAAAACACACATTCATTATTACCATCAAGAGTGCTATAGTAATAATTTCACATTATCGTGTATGACACACTGCTTCTCTGGAGGGAACCATGAATCTTCCCACAGCCGAGTCTCTCATTGCATAAGACTTTAATTAATGTAGTTAGGCCACATCCCGATGATTAATTACCCTGTCTTATTATACGAGTAGCAAGTAGCGAGACTAGCAAAGGCGTCAGCCTGGTGTTATATTCAGAAGCGAGCAGTTTTTTGGCAGGGATTTCCCCAGGGAAATCAGTGCGGGTTAAAATATCATATTATTATTGTTTTATAATTAACGAGGTACCGTGCTCGAATTGAGACGATCAGTAAACACATTAATCTTATTCTTACATGCAAGGTAATTATATCATTTGAATCCACCCAAGCGACGTTACAATGATGGCAATATTATGACTTGTATTTTATTTTTATTTATTTATTACATACTCGTATATGTAGGAACATTTGTTATCGACTGACGTATTGCCCATCTCACTCATTTTGAAAGTCCTGTGTTGAGATGGCAATTTACAGGGGTGGTTGTTCAGCAGGATGACAAACAGATTACATTTAAAAAAAAATTAAAAGTTTGGTCATCTACAGTCATAAAAGAATTTAGAAGCTGTACCTACTTAAACACAAATTGGAAAAACCGAATTAAATCCAGCCAAATATGCACACTTTTTAGTTTCCTGACGCAAGCAATAGTACAAATGATTTATATGTAAATCCTATACGGGTAGTTAGGAAAATATAACAGTGTAACAGTTTCCAGTGTAAAAAAGTCTTAAGCTGTACGTTTTAAAGTTCTACGTGAAATATATATAATGGAACTTCAGGTAAACCGTTCTAAAATGCCTTCACCTTTTTTCAAATTGCACGTCTTTTAGACATTTTCGTATGTATTTATACATACTAAATTGAACACAGTTCTAGAATTTAATTCACAGGAGCGATAACCATTTTTCTAATTATCAGTAAAATGTTTACAGATAAATAATCATTACTAATATTAATTGCTTAGACAGTGTTAACCAGGTATAGCTTAAATTATTAACAAAACATAGATATTTATCCATTATATCACATAATATTTAAGAAAACAATTAAAAAAAAAATTAATTTTATTTAAATTAAAATTAATAATGTTAATTTTAAGTTCTACAAGTATTTTTAGTTTTTATTGTTGTTACATCTGTTTCGGCGTTTATGGCCATTTTTGAACTGTGATTAATTCACATTGTGACGATTTATTTATGATTTTATTTACTCGAACTCCTTTTCAGTTTGGACGAGTAATGATTTATTATCGGTAAAACCGATTTAGTTATAAAATAATTATAATTCTGAATTATGTGAGGTTTTCACATTCATAATGTGTTTGCTCGTATTTAACTGACAATGTTTTTTTAATTGATTTATTTAAATGCGTTCAATTGTTTTGATAATGTGAACATACTGAAAAGTGGTGAATATATAATTTTCCTTACTTTATTAATTAATCTTATATTAGGATCATTAAAACGTTCAAGTAGATTTAATCTTAAGCCCTTTATTTCTATATGTCAGGGTTTAGGTTTGTTGTTGTCAAGTAGGACTTGATTATTTACTAAAAAATGTTCTGCAAATTTTGGATGAGTGCTTTTATTTTTATAACATCTTATATGTTCTTTGAATCTATCTCATCTAGTTGAGAAAGCCCTTCCCGTCTGCCCTATATATGTAGCGTTGCAGTCGGCGTGGTCACATTTTAATTCACATATGCCACTATTATTAAGTTTAGGAATTTTCCTTTTTGAGTTTTTTAGGCTTCTTACTATATTTAAATTTTAATTTTATTACTGCTGTTCTTTCTCAGTCGTATTTAAAAAATAAATTGTAGCTACTAATGCTTGTATTTTAATTTTAGTTTTGAATTTTTTTTTTTTCTGAATTTTTTATTGTGTTTTGAATTCCATCGTGTTATTATTAACGAATCTTATCTTTTTCGATAATTTATTAAAGAATTTTGTTACAATTTTTTTGTAATTCCGTTAATCCGAAGTTTTTTTGCAAATTATAATATAATTCGTTTTTTTTTTCATGAAAATTTTTGTTTTGTTTTTCTGAAGGTTGCAGTTTTATTATTTACAATGTTTTCTTAAAATATTTGTAAAGTTTCGTAATATAGAGACAAAATATTTGATTATCTTTCTTTAAATATTATTAGATTATATGCAATGCAAAAGGATTGTGTATGAGTTTTGTAAGTGCCATCGCATCCTTTTATACCATATTGAATTATGGAATTATAGAGAGGTAGTTCTTCATTCATAGATAATTCGTTTCTGTGCTAAAATTAAAAGAAAGTGTTATTTTTTGTATGCTAAGTCATAATGCGCTCCCTCTTCCTTATTGAGCAGAGGTTTTGAACAATATTGTATTGTTCATCATCCTATCATCAATCCTAGTGATCAATCGATCAGAATGTGCTGTGCAATATTTAACCAGTTCTTATGGAAGGAATATTTAGAATATGTTCACCTTTACGTCAGCAGCTTTTGCTGTTTTTAATCAAATTAGGCCTCACGATGCAGCAGGGGGGAAAGAGAATTATACCGCAACGTAACCTAATCTGATAGAAGGGGTGAGATATGGGGTGGGGCGAATTTAGCATAAAGTCACTTGCTACTCATGTTCATGCATACTCGTACATACAACCCTGTGAGAGTCTAGTTCATCTCCCACCCTTCCCGTCTTAGGCTTACCTTATTTTTTGTATTTTATAGAAACAAGTTTTTTTTAAATTTATATATATAATTATTTAGCTTCTTTTTATTGATTTTTATATTACTCAAACAATTTTATGTGTTTGATGATGATTTCAACAGTTTCTGAACAATCATTATCACAACAAAGATTAGGTTAATTCCACAAAGTTTTCCACTTAACCCTAATTCCTCGCCCTTTTGACGTTCTGTCTCTTTTGTTTTATAACTATGTTATCTCACTCTTAAATAATATGTTATCTAACTCTGTAACATTGTTCGTTTATTTTATTTATCCAATTCTAGGTTAAATTCAAATATTACCTGAAACTACTGTAACAGACCTTCATTTGAATACAATAAGGAACTCCATTCCAATTTTTGTTTGTATCAATAATTACGTTTAAACTTAAATATTAGTATATTTCTTTTTTTAAATTAGTTTTCATAGTTAAAATGTTGTTCAAAGTTTCAATTTTTCAAAGCCCGCCAAAACACTCCAAATCTATGGCTGATCGGTTTTGATCAGTTTTTAGGTTAGAATGTCAAATGTCAAAACAAGGAAGAGCTTTACCGTACATAATTTTATATTCTATTCATAGTAAATCAGTATTAAACATAATTAATAAAAATATGTAGCTGTTTAGAAACTTTAACTCATTGGTTTGGTCATGAATATGGTACTCTAATTTCGTTCATTAAATTTTTTTTTAATATTGCACAACAATTATATAACTTAAAGTAACCTAAATTAAGTTTAAATTTCTTCAAAACTAAAAAAAAAAACACATTTAAAATACAAAACAAAATCGAAATATTAAAATTTCTATACTAATCCAAAAATAAAATGCCCACGTGATGTCAGATGTTGCAAATTCATTGGTACCAACATAATAAGATGTTTCGATGAGACGATTTTTTATTCACTTTTAAACAACAATTTATAAATTCAACGTATAATTATATTTAATAAAAGTTATATGTTCGAAATCGTCGTTTTTAAAGCCATTATGTTTTTTAATGGAGTTCCTTTTAGTTGTTTTTTTTGTTCTTTTTCTGTTTTCTACAAACATTTTGTTTTCTTTATTTATTTATATTATTACTACAACAGATAACTAATTTAACATAACTGATTATATTTCCTGCTATATTTAACAACATAATATTTTAATACAATTTTATCATTTAAGCGACATTCTCTCACCAAACACAAGAACCCTATTTCTATATAGTATGAAACAGTTATATTATATTTTCTTTATTACACTGTGTTAATCATGCATAAATTTATTTTATCTCTACCTTTTCGTAAAAAAAAAAGAAAAGTTTATTGAATTTAAATGAAATCTCTTTTAAATTCTTTCTCCATCCATAACTATGTAAGCTCATATTATCGTGTAATTTTGTTAGTTTCAATATTGCCCTGATGAAGCTGGACTAAAGCTAAACTGGTTCGTTATTAAGTAATTAATTTATTCAGTAGTTAAAAAATGTTTTTTTCATATATTTTGTTAAACCTTAAAGTGATTGCCTTCCAAGACAACATTTTATATCAATTGAAAAACTATTTTTATCACTTCTCTGTATGGTCACAAAACCTAAACAATATAAAACGTTTAAATACGTCAATAGCAGTTACGTCATTGTAAAATAATTAAGGAAACATTACCATTTAATCTGGGGAAAACAGCTTTCAAATTACTTAACGGAATAGAGAATCTATTATCACAATTATTTTCTCAGTAAATCGGTTTTTAAATTTGCTGGGGGTAAATTGAATCATATAAATAAGTCATCTCAAAGTCGCCTAACCACAGTTTAAAAATGGCCTTCAATACCGAAATAGCTGTCACAGTAATAAAAATCTAAGATACTTAGATAAATTAGTTATACCACTATTAAATTTAGTTAAAAAAATAAATTGAATGGAGTTCTACGAATTAAACTCAAAAACAAATTACACACCCAATGTTATAGCCCCACTAGCTTTCGGGCAATTGGGACTTTTGCATAATTTCGCATAAAAAAAAAAGAAGTAAAATAAAATTTAAAAAAACAAACAATAAATTTGTTTTAAATCAAAAATTTGGTTTCGCATTACTCGAGCTTCTTCGGGGTACAATTGAATAGAAGCTTGAGTACAGCGATACTGGCTGGTTGTAAGATTTAAATAAAATTTAGTCATTAAGGCCAAAGTTCATTGATTTTATTTATCATAGTATGGGTTTTATATAATATAACTATAGTTCTGATACCATCCCTGATGTAATGGCACTGAGGAATGAATGGAACTGGCAAAGGAAGGAGGAAAGTAGACAAAATGCTTTTAAAAAGAAAACTCTGAGGCGAATGTGTGTACAATCATATATGATCGTGTGCAAAATGTTGAGATTAAGAATTGGACACTAAGGTGGTTTGGGCACTTAGAGAAACTGAACAAAGAAATGAGTGTAAAGAGAATATATGACGCGAATGTAAACGGAAGAAGAAGCCGGGGACGCAGGAGTAAGACATAGCAAGATTAAGTGAATCAAATACTTGAGTCTGGTCATATTAGAAGTCGGAATAACAAAATAGAATGTATGAAAGTGAATGAAGCAAGAATTGTATGCCAAGATCGAGTTTTCTGTGGGTCCGTCCTCGTTTCCTACCTCTATAGAGTGATTGTTTACTACGAAAATATAAAATAAAACATACGAAATTAAAAAAATATGTTATTTTCTAGGTATTCATGTTTTGATAAATAAATTGTTAGTGGTTACGAAATAAAACATTTTCACTTTACCGCAACCCTAAAGATTCTTTGAATCGTAACTGTTTTATACAAAATTTATAAATTTATTCTTCTGGTCACATAATCGTCATGTTCTTTAATTTATAACCTACCCTTAGTCTATCTACAGGGGTTATAATGTACAGGGTGTTCCACTCAGCATTTAATATTCCTCTCACATCTAGTGCCCGCTCACTTATTAGCACCCAGGGAGCGCTAGGGAGATGTTTTTACTATTAAAACGTTTCATCCCCTAGCGAATTTAAGGGTAGGTTATTTTTACACATCCTTTAGCCAGAATTTACGAAGCATTGGTGAATTAAGAATGCTTAGAATATGACGCATCTGAAATTTAAAAAAAATTAAATTGTATTTTGATTTATTTTTAAACATAAATTCAGAAAATATTACTGTTTTCAGTAAAAAAAAAATATATATATATATATTTATATATGTAATAAATATTACGTCTAAAGTTACCTTGATAATTACAATCGTCAGTTCAGTCCATAAATAATGAACAAATGCAAAACTTCTATTAATTTTCCATAGGTCCATCTTTCCTGAACATGCGGAATTAATGTATCCGAATTTGTGAAAAGATTTTTTATGTACCATTAAGTGAAAAAAAATTGAATCTTGTTTTAAAAAAAAGGAAGTTGATTTTCATATACAAAATAAGATTTCATCATTTTAATTCGGAAAAATGAGGAAATGTAAGAGAAAAAAAGAACATGTATGATAACGATAATTTTTCTTAAATCGCTATTCACATTATTTCAACAATAATAGTTTTAATCTTAGTAAAAGTAAAGCCTTAGATAATTTAGAAGGCTTGGAAATTAAGAAATCCCTTAATAATAATTAGTATATTATTAATAATTAAAAAGAAAAAAAAACATATTTTCATTTAAAATATGTTTCCTTTGACCCCTCCCTCCATCTTTATCTCTTTCCCCACTCTTTACTAACCCCCCACCCCCACCGTGACACTTAATATTTTCTGCCATAATTTTGTAATATTGTTAAGTGTATATTTTACCCTGATGAAGGAACGGTTGTTCAGAAATCGGTCAGCGTATAAAATTTAAAAAAAGTGTGTTAACCAAATTGTGTTGAAGTTCCCATCTTAAACATACTTACATTAGTCCTTGATGGTAATCAGATATTCATAGAAATATTTGCTGCTGTGGTATATCTATGCCGCCGCCTGCTGTTGTGCATTATTTTTACTTGTAACATTGTTATTTTTTAATCAAAATTGTTCATTTACACGCATATAATAAAAGGGCGCCATTAAAATCGTACATTGTACAATTTTAGCATGGAGACAAATAATCTCAGGTCAAATATGGACCCACTAGGAGCGGCAAATCATACTCCGATTATAATGGGATTATTTTAGAGAGAAACCCACTTTAGAGTGAACAGCAATATAAATATATTAAAAGACATTCTGATTTATTCTGCTGAAGCAAAGAAAGGCTTTGAAATATAGAAAAGGATGGTACTATGTTTATTTGTAGATGAATTGTTTTATTTGAGGTTCGTGGCTACGTGCAGTGATGACGAACGTCCAAGAAGATGACCCGGCGGTCAACGGAGGTCATCACGGGGCGTCAGGTCCATAGATGGGCACGGCTAGTGCGGCGATCGGGTACAAAGTATATTTATTCCACGTTGAAGAACGATGTTGGCGGAAGTAATAATGTTGTAATGTAAGTGTGTGATAATGATTCGTCACACAGACCCTGCCGACAAAGCGCCCGAAGCTACCAGCACCTCTCTAAAGAATGGCCTACTCCTGTTACTTAACCTAACAGGGAAACTCCTCGCAAGGTTGCCAATCCAAATTACACAAAATTATAGATAGTGTATCCCATATACGAACAATTCCACAGCCAAATATTGCTTCAATGCAATAAAAGGTGCAATACATTTGATACATATTTCATATACAGCAAGTGATTAAAGCAGAGTATTGTTTTTTTTTTCCTTTATTTATAATGGATAACCACGAAGTGATAGCTTCATACAATAGTATAAAAAATACTATTTTATGAGTAAACTATTTTGTTTACGGAAAAATCTTTGAAAAGCATCCATTTTTTCACCAACACCGTTTGCTGTACCTGCTTTCCATTTTTTGTGAAAATTTTGTTAAGTTCATTCATAATTATAACCTCTCACTCCTCCCTCAATCCTCAGAGAAATAAGACATTCTTTACTTGGTGAATTATCATTAAAAAGAATCATTAAATTTTCAATTGGACGCATGTAGGTCACATCTCTTCACCTTGTTTGCTTGTGTATCAATTATCCAATATCTTGATCTTAATTATTAAAAGCGACAAATAAACAACTTTCTGAATTAGGTAAAGCCTTATTAATATACATATTCCTTTGTCGCCATACTGTAAAATAAAAACTATTAATCACTTAAACGTTTTTAAGTCTATTTTTTTTAATAATGTTGACGAGCTGTCGTATTGTTTCACCTCCTGGGCGAAAAAACGCTCCAAACGAGGATACCGCTTTTTAATCTGCAATCCTCTATTTAATTTTGAGCGGAAAAATGTGGGTGGAGATAGTAGCCACCCTTCAATTTTCTGCTTTATCGACTTTTAATACGAGCGAATTGAGTGTTTATATTGGAGAAATTCCAATAGATTGGATTAAAAAATCTTAAGCCCAGGTTCAAACCAGGCAACGTTGTAAAGTTTTCATTATCTTTTTTATATGCCAGCATACTCTGATGCATGATAGGTTGTCGGTAACTTCCTTCTAACAATTTTAAAATAATTAAAAAAAGATCAACTAATATTATTCGTTGTCAAAAACTGAGCGACAGCTAAGCTTAATAGGGTGAGAGAAAAAGATTTTGACTTCATTTACTTTTCGCCTTAAACATTTAAAAAACATTGAACAGTATTACAGTACCAATTTTTTTATGGCGCACGTTGTAAATAAACTAAAGAACTAAAAATAGGTAAGGGAACATTGTTTATTAACTGACACTTCGGACAAAATAACCAAATATAATTTAAATTTATTTTTTATAACTTATTGAAGTTTGTAAACCTCATTGTAATATTTAATCATTGAAGGAGATAATATTAACACATCCTAAATGAACCACGAAACCGAAAAAACAAAGAGAAATTAAAAAGATTTCTGTCGTATCTGGGACTCGAACCCAGGACCTCTACCTATCCGGGATAACCGCTTAACCAACTTAGATAATGAGACCAGTTCAATTTACGCCATATACACCGGTATCATACATCATGTTGAAGACTTGTTAATATGGTCAACTTGAAGTATGATAACGGTGTAAATGGCGTAAATTGAACTGGTCTCATTAGCTAAGTTGGTTAAGCGGTTACCCCGGATAGGTAGAGGTTCTGGGTTCGAGTCCCAGATGCGACTGAAATCTTTAAAATTTCTGTTGTTTTTTTCAGTTTCGTGGTTCATTTGGGATCTGTTAATATTATCTTCTTCAATTATTAAATATAATTTCATTACGCTGTTCCTTGCCGTTTGAGAGGCTTTTTGTGGAATCACACACAAATTAAGATTTCAAGTAAAATTTTCATGTATGCGTTTCTTCAGATATCATTGTTCTCGAGTACAATCAGGCAATATTCAAAAGAATTCACCGATTTAAATTATAATTAGGTATACACAATCTGGAATAGTTTGATTTATTCTAATTAAGGGTTTTTTAAACTGGAGCAAGGAAAAACGTTAGAAAGCTCCAGACGATTAAAAAAAATTGATTAAACTCCGCAGGGTGGATAGAAGGTTCTACCTACAATATAGTACCAAATACAACCCACCTTATACGTGGGGGCGTAAAGGACCTTTTAATAATAATAATAATTGGATGATTTTTCCTATATATAATTTAAACCAATAAAAATAAGTATATTTTAATTACAATGTAAGGAAAAAAATACTTATAATAAAATTATATCAACCCTGAACTTTAAAAAGATAACAGCATAGAGATTTGTTTTATATGAAGACCACACAAGAGTCTCAACTCCTCCCAACGGTTTGGAGACAGTGAGACTATCACATCCCCAATTGAGGAATGTTGTGACGCTGAAGGTATTTGGGAGGGGAAGGAGAATGGGAAGAGGAAGATGGGGAAATATCTGGCTATTCAGATCTGGTCACCAAACACTGCTAAAAGCGATTTCAAGTAACGTTTCAACTCTGAATGGTGGTCTTTCACCATGGCGATACTGAGAATATCTTACACTCTGGAACGTGCGCATTATTTTAAAATAAATTAATTGTGAAAAAGCACAAATTAAATTAATGAAATTTACTTGCGCACGCCGGGATTTGAACCCGCGACCTTCGGATTCGTAGTCGAGAGCCTACCCCTCGACCATGGAGGCCATCAAGAGATATTATAATAATAGAGTTGTCGGGCCCACACAAACGCAAATTCAAAGCCAGTTTCATTTCGTTACGGGGAGGTGTGTGATGCGGGAGAGTCACCATGGGTTCGGTTTGATTCGGATCTTTCCACCATCGACACGACACGAGGAGTATGCTGCCCTGCTGTGGCGGTTTCGTGGAAAAAAAATTCCGCTTTCATTCTTGTAGAAATCGGCATTTTATTTGTTTATTCGCTCGGAATTCGTAAGTGATGAACCATCAACTGTCGGCACTCGGCTAAAGTAATAAATCTGGTCTGTAAGATACATGAGCTCCGCTTGACTGGAACCACTTCGGGAGCTTAGTGTGATATCTAAGTATATATATATATATATTTATGTTTCATCGACAAAATTTTAGTTTTTAATGCCTGAGGATCATCCCAACTCCTATTGCTCCGATGAATCAATTTAATTTACTTCGCTTCGAACACTGTCCAACGCACCGGTGATCATCTTCTGTTTCTCCTGCCTTCCACATTGCCAGGAACCACGACCTTCTCTATTTTGCAGTTCTCAGCTCGCATCTTATGATTCGTTGTAGGCAGATAGTTGACAGCCTATTTTAGATGTCTAGCTGTTAAAGAATGGTCAAATTGGAACTAAAATTATATTAATGGTACAGGAAATTCAAGTATATATATCTGAAGCGACAAAAAATAATTTTACTTTAAATAATTAACCTTAGAACAGCGGTCCGCAACCTTTTTGAAACTACAACCAACAAATAATGTTTTTCAGCGACCCCAAAAAAGCCAAATTTACGTAGCACACAAATGTTGGTTCAGGTAAATGTCATGGTAATTAGCTGTTTTTTTTTATTACCTCATGCACAATTTTCGTAAAATAATACGAGAGGGGACCGGAAAACATTCGCTTTGTATTTTTTTGTAGGCATTAAATAAAACGAGCCATTAATTAAATGTTTCGTCACCCACAACACAAAAATGCGTATCAAGGGGAGCCAAAAAACTGTTTTTCTCTTGCCGAATTCTTATACACATTATAGCATGTTTCACTAATGGGGTAAAAAATTAATAAAATTTGAAAACCCTTTTACTATGATTGGCGACAGCAGGATTGCGGACCACGACGCTAGAGGACTAATCTCAGTCGTTTCGACTAACAACGCGTACATTTTATGCTCTATCTCTCTAATGAATGCGCCGATCGCGTTAGTTCCCCATTCCAACTCAGAGCGACCGCATTACGGGGTAATTGCTTCCATTTTGTATATATGACACCCATGTTACTCCAGTCTGCGGAGAACGTAAGGTACATGAATGTAACAATTCGTCGTCCACAACACAAACAGGCATTGACGGCCTCCATGGTCAAAGACTCTCGAGTACGAATCCGAAGGTCGCGGGTTCAAATCCCGGCGTGCGCAAGTAAATTTTATTTAATTAATTTGTGCTGTTTCACAATTAATTCATTTTGAAATAATATTTTTTCCACCTTCCTCTTCGCCTTCTCCGTCCCCTCCCCATCTATCCCATTCCTTCAGCCTAACAATATTCCCCAATTGGGGATGCCATAGTCTCACTGGCTCCAAACGGTTGGGATTAGTTGAGACTCTTGTGCGGTATTCATATGAAAAAAAATATACATAAAAAACATATATCATGTTTAAAAACTTTCTGGAAGAGCGAAAAGTGTTTTTTTTTTCGGATTCTTACTAATTTTTTTTTTAATTTTTCGCCCATAGAGTTAAAAGTTTCTTAATTAAAACCCCATTAGCGACATATATAATACAATGTGTAAGATCCGATAAAAAAAAACTGTTTTTATGCTCTCTTGGAAATTTGCAATATGAGATAAGCCCGTTTGTGTTGTGGGCTACGAATTGTAACATTTTTTTTTTAATAATAGAATGTACCCTCTTAAGTCATTAGCGACATATATAATACAATGTGTAAGATCCGATAAAAAAAAACTATTTTTATGCTCTCTTGGAAATTTGCAATATGAGATAAGCCCGTTTTTGTTGTGGGCTACGAATTGTAACATTTTTTTTAATAATAGAATGAACCCTCTTAAGTCATTTATACAGAACGACAAAAAAATGTTATATTGGTTATTTTTTTTTTTTATATTTGTCATCGTAAAAAAAAATTATTTCGATAAGTTATATATAGCCTTCAAGTTATTGTATATATTTAATTTTTTTAAATTACTCCAAACATGTTTTTTTTTCATTCATTATATAAAGTTATTTCTTGAAATAATATATACGTAAGGAAGCTTCGTATACAAAAAAACATGTTGTGAGGGTTAATATAGTAGTGTTAGTCAAATTGACAAATTATTAGTCTGTTAGTATAAAAAATGTAATTCTTCCAGGGTTAATGGGTTCTTTCAATATTTACACTCCTTTCATCCATAAGCAAAAATTTATTTTGTTATTCTAACGTAGGTATTATTATAAATTACGAAAATAAAGTTTTTTTTATATCTATATTCGTAATGTAACTATTAATATAAATCTTCATTCTATCAACCAAATAATTTACTAATTCAGCATTTATCCACTCGTCTACGAAGCATTAAAGTAACAAATAATAAAATGTAGCCAAAATTGAACCGAGGGAAAATTCCCCTTCAAATATATTATCAGCATCTTCTATTATGAGATTTAATGAAAATAGGTCGAAGAATTTTGCTCAATTTCAAATCATGCGCCTTATTAACTGTAACGTGATATTGTGCAGCCTCGAGAATTTTCCGGGAGCTGCGCAGAAACTTTCCCATTTCCCAGCAAGCTTTTACTTCATTAATAGGGTTTTATGTATTATGCTGCTTCGACGTTTTCTTTTATTATATAAGAGTGTTGTGAAGCGCAAATTGTGAGTGTTCTAAATACAATTATATGATTATGTACTGATTATTAATTATAACAAAGATATTTATTAGACCATTCCGGTCAACGGAAATTTAACAAATGACAAGAAGAGCTTTCGATGCATAGATAATAATATAGTACATAAACCAAATGGAGTAATCGACTCCAGTTATACCAATGTAGTAATATATTTATAGACAAGTACTTACATAACATGAAGTATTTGTAGTTATACCGTTTTCTCCGAATACTCGGAAGACACTTGACACACTAAGCAAACCCTGGAGAATTTAGCATCTACGTGGAAACCATTCAAACAATCTCTCACAATATACATGATAGCGAATGGAGTTCCTGGAGAATTTGGCATCTGCGTGGAAACCATTCAAACAATCCCTCACAATATACATGATAGCAAATGGAGTGCTTGGAGAATATGGCATCTACGTTGAAACCATTCAAACAAGCTCTCACAATTATACATGGCAAATGGAGTGCCTGGAGAATTTGACATCTGCGTGGAAATCATTCAAAGAAGCTCTCACAATATACGTGATATCAAACGGAGTGCTTGGAGAATTCTGGATCTGCGTGAAAACCATTCGACAATCTCACACAATATACGTGATAGCAAATGGAGAGCCTGAAGAATTTGGCATCTTCGTATAAACCATTCACAAATCTTCTCACAATATACATGATGGCAAATGGCTACAGTGAAAAACAAGAAATCCAAAAAGTTACTACACGCAATTACATCAAAAGGTGTAGAAGTTTTTTCCAGACCCCATAACAAATTACGGATTTAAATTTATATTTCTTCTTTATTTTGTGTAATTATCTTTTTAATAATACATATAAATATATTTAAATACATAAATATATAAATATATAAATAATACCCAAGTGGAAACCTGTAAATGGTTAAATTTATATAACTTATTTATTATACTTATTTTTTTTATGTAAACTGTTGGTCTTACAAATAAACAAAAATAAAATATAATAATAATGTTTTACTAACCCCACAAAATAATGTATCTCATGTACTATATATACATTGTGACTATACGTGGTTTATTCAAAATTTAAGATTAAGAAAATAAGGATTTCGTTTTGTGTATAACTTTGCATATGATTTTAGATAAATCATTAAAACGTCAATTATAATTTATTAGGTACTTTCAATTCCTACAAAAAAAAAATTTATTTACGAAAATTACACTGATAATTTTTTCATTGCATTTTACGTCCGTTATAAAATTTTCAATTTTTTTTTTTTTTTTTAATTCTATTAATGCTAATAATCGAATCTGTATCGTCAAAGTGATGTTTATTTTGAAACTTGTTGAAAAAAATGCCACGCAAGCCTCCAAAGTTAATGTATTTGTCAGATACAAAACGAAAAAACAGTACTTTATTTTAACATTGCGACAAGCAAAGGGTTAACCGGAATCTTTCAAATGTTAAAAAAAAAAACGAAACAAAACAAATAAGGCCTGGCATTTGATGACGATGATACACTCGAATTTTTGTGAAACATCCCAACCTAAATTGTCATTAATTTCCGTCACAAAATAATAAATGTTTTTTTTAAATAATACATTTATACGTAAATTATTTTACGTGACACCTTCCAACGTGGAAACTGTCATGCAGTATACGTTCAACCCTCCTTAGCTACATCGCGTAGAACCTCCAGCCTTCTCGTAGATACGTAAATTAACGTTGTCAAGTCGTCTCTTGTAAGACGTTATTAAACGTAGAGGCTTGCAGACATCGAGTTGAATAAGTATAGAGTGGCCTTTGATGTACAAATTGTAACTATCTAACTAACCATCACGCCGTTTCTCCGCAAGAGTAAGCAGAGAGGACGGACCGCTAAACAACTCGATCTTGGCATACACTTCTTGCTTCATTCACATTAATGCATCGTCTTATACATCCTCTTCTGTAATTTCGACTTCTGACATGGCACGACTCAAATATTTGATTAACTTGATCGTGCCATGTTTTCCTCGGACGTCCCCGGCTTCTTCTTCCATTCACAATCGCGTCATACTCGTATATTCTCCTTACACTTCTTTCTTTGCTCATTCGCTCTACATGCCCGAACCATCTAAACGTTCCTTTCTTAATCTTGCTCATTTCGCATACATCAGCCTTGCATTCTTTACGGATCTCAACATTTTTCACACGATCATATACGGTTTTACCACACATTTTTCTCAGAGATCTCATTTCTATAGCATTCAGTCTACTTTCATTCTTCCTCTGCCAGTTCCATGCCTCACTGCCATACATCAGGGTTGGTATCAGCACTCAATTGTGGACTGCTAGTTTCGCTTCTTTGTACAACTTTTTGTTTGCACCAACCGCGTTCAGTCCTCTGTTAATGGAAATTCCTGCATTGCACATTACTCATTTTCGCGCCTAATCCCACCTCTTTCAATTCGTGCATATATTGAATAACCACGGTGACATTACGCAGCCTTGCTTAACACCTTTTGCCATATCAAACCACCCCGTAAAATCACCGTTTGCCCTAACACATGCAACGCAAGATATATTGCAGCTAATTTGAAACTAAATTATTACTTATTGGATATTATGTCAAGATAAAGATATTAATTTAACAGTAAAAACCGGTTCACCTTTATTCACATAATTTTTTTTCGTGTGAATTCCGCATAATTGCTCCAATTGCTCCCAATCGTCTGGAGCCAGTGAAACTATACTATCCCAAATTTGAGTAATTTGTGGCGCTGAAGGTGACGAGGGGGGGGAAGGTGATATGGAAAAAAAGAAAGTTGAGATGTATCTGGCCATTCAGATATAATCACAAAGTATGCCTAAAGCCATTTCAAGCTTCTACGTTTCGATTCTAAATGATGATCTTACACTAGCGCAATACAAATTTACAATATGTTGTAACCAAATAAAATTTATTTGCGGTCGGCGGGATTTGAACTCACCACCCAATAGTGAATATTTCTAAAACCAATCTGTACTATTTTGAAGTGGGTATCGAAATCCGTCAATTTCAAGTCATCATTATTTCGGTAACTAGTTAAAATAAATAAAATTACTGGCATAAATTTGGGCGTTATCGTTTAATTAAAAGTTAAAAGTAAACTTCCTTGCCGAAAATATGTCAGTTTTCCCTAACAGAAGAAAATGCCTACAAAGCAACCGTATAGTCATATTAAAATATAATAAATGATACGTACGTATCATTTATTATACGAAGTACTTTTTTTATCTGCTTAGTGATCTTAAATATATAATATATATACGTACACTTAATAAATACGCCTTTGAAAAAATAAGCTTTTTTTTAAATTAAGACAAATAAATGATCCTTAGAAACAAAGACTCGACAGAGATATTTACGACGTCAGAGGTAATGCATAAAATATTTTTTTACAAAACGAACTCAGTTACATTTGACGTTTCAAAACGACTAACGATATTGACCAACCAAATTCAACAGCTGAGTTTGGTCGTTGTTGTATTGGTTCTGCTTATTGATTCGATATGACCACCGGTAAAATTATTTTTTTTACCAATTCATATAAAATAATTAGAAAGCACAAAATAAGTATGTATTTTATAAGTAAACAGCATTGCACTGATATGCCTTTGAGGTTAAGTACAGTCCATTGTCAGCTGTACCACTGCATCCAGAAAACCTCCCTTGACACCTCCCCCCCCCCCCCTCCCCGCTGCTACCAGGCTAGCAGGAGGTCTCAGGAGAATGTCGGCAATATTCCTGTTCCTAACCAACTTTATATACTGAAAGATACCTATGCAGTGCCCCGGTTCAACTCCCCGTTTCTTGCTACGTATCACTGCAGCAATAGGAGAAAATTCTGCATCCTGGCTAGAACAAATTTTGGAGAATGCAGTTACATTGATACGATTATAAATTAATAAACATTTTTTTAAATATCCTCATTTCCATGTTATTTGGCATGCCAAGATGCAAAATAAACTTAATTTGCCACGCCAAAACTATAAAGTCTCTATTTGAAATAATACCTACAGGGGAGGGGGATAATATTTAAAGGTATTTTGACTACCCCTCCTGTCAATAGAGAGGTTAAAAAATGCTAAGGGATATTCAAAAATTTAAAAAGGTCAAGCTTAAAAATTGAAAAAAAATGTCAGAAAAAACCCTTGAATCGATTCATATTTTCGCAAGAATAAAAACGCCTATTCTAAACTAATTTATTAAAAATCATACAATTTTACAACTTTTTTTTTTAATCTATATAATTTTAAGCGTAAAGTTAATACAAGTACAATAGAGCCAATTTAATAAACCAAAGAAAATATATCAGGCCATATTTTTTGTAACTTCCGAAACTCGTGCCATATTCTTGGAAAACTTCTGCGGTCTCACTACACGGTATATTTCCATTAAAATACTCCAGTTGAATAATACTTAAATAAAAAAGGTCTTTAAAAGAAAAGTCCTTAGATAATCTAACGACATGTTTTTTTAACAACCTAAAATCCGTAAGCTTTTTTAAGAATTATTAAGCTTCGGTTGATTCCACGTTTCTTTTCCAAATTTTGAAATGTCTCAATAATGTATTATTTTAGTTCACGGAGATGAATCCATTGAGTATAAAAAAATATAATTTTATGGAATAAAATACTTTAGGAGTTAAAAGATAGAAGGGAATGACGAACAAAATGTTCTTAGTATTAAACTCACTTAGGAAAACATATTAAAATACTAATATTTTTTCCAACATTTTTTCATTGTTTATGTACCCACATATAAAAGGCGCATGTTTACAGTCTGTCTAGCATTTAACAAAAGGGGGCACCTTCAATAGTTTAACAGATTTTAACACCAAGATGGCTCATAGGAAGATGAATGTATGTTTAAAAAACTCATTGGTCCAAGTGCATATTTTTTAACTTACCAAAACTGTTCAATTAAAAAAAAAACTGGGTGTCTTAAAAAGAATATTCTCGTTAATTTTCTTCAGATTTATATCACCGGTAATTTTGGTGGCAAAAAGTTTTAACGTTTAGTGCGCCAGATTTAGATACGCAAGTGTGTATCAATTGAACGCCGGCGTATCCGATCGGCAATGTCAAAATATCATTTCTTTGTATATAAGAAGCTATTCTGGTGAATCTAATTATGATAAATACGGTATTTTTTAAAAGTATGTCACATTATCTGGTAAGACGGTGCAACTTACAAAAATATCGTTTTGCAAAAAAGGTCACGAACGTTATTACGTTATTATTCTGGCGGGCCGCGCGCAAAATTTATCCTCGGCACACTACGGAAGTATTAGATCATGGGCGCTCGGCGTATCAAAGTATGAAGTTAATACCTTTTTTTAAACTGTAAAAGATATTATTATATACTATCTGAAGTACCCGGCAACCATAAAAAAAATGTTTTTTGATGGTTGATAGTAGTGTTGGCCAAATTAAGAAATGCTTAGTCTTGACTTATAACAAACATGATTAGTTTACTAGGTGTTAAAAAAAACAATAAAAAAATAAAAATAAACAAACAAGCAAAAGAAAAAATATAAAAATATTGGGGAAAATATTGAAGGCTTCATTCCCTTCTATCTTTCCACAGTCGATATTCTCGGGAAATATTCTACTTCTAACTGGCAAAAGAATAATCCTTTGTCTATTCGATTCGATTATTACCTTTTCACAATTCCTTTGGGAGCCCGGGGATAGGTTTATGTATGATCTAGGGGTAGTTACGCTGTATAAGTTTTATACAAAAATTGTGGGCGGAAATCACTCAAAGAAATAGGGATTTGAATAAAATGATTTATGTTCATGGTATGCAAACTGTGTCAGAGGTAAAATATATATTTTTATTTTCACGTGGAAACTTATTTTTGAAGCGATGTATGAATGGGCAGGTGGTAAAAAAGGAAGATTTCTTGCGCATTTAAATGACAACTTTGCTGTAATGTGATTTTTTTAACCGTCAGAGTGCGGTGCAGCGCTAAGGGGCTGCAAGTGTTAACCACGAAAATTGCGACGAAGCTCTTAGGCGCTGTGTTCTTCAGTATGCGTTTGTTGATCCTTACAAGAGCACGTGTTCCATTTGAGAGCGGTGTATTGCAGTTGGCGAATATCTTATATGCTATAATATTATTTGTCCTGTTATAATAAATTAAAACGATATATTTCACCATGTCGGATCTTAGTTCTATCGCGGACGATGTATCAAAGGTCGGCGACATTACGGATGATGAGTCCTTCGATCTGATAAATGGAGACAGTGCGATTATTGGCCATCGCAATAATAGAATACGAATAGAAAGTGAATTTTCCTCATATGCGCCCGCTGTAAGACGGGACTACATGGCCTTCACAATTGTCAAGCGACTTTTCAATTTTTTTTCTCCATACATTTAGTAGTTTTAGTTATTTTATTAGATGCATGGGATGCAATTCTTTTTACGTTTAATATCAAAAAGTATCATTAAGTTTGGTTGATATTCATCCAAGTTATTGCATGTTTAGTTAATATCATATTTATTTACTAATAACACAAATTATCAATAGCTGTTCACGCACCTACTTTGAAAATCAGTACAGCACTAAAACGGTTAAACTACAATTCTTGCTATCCTGCGTCGCCTGAGCCAAGCCACCCCAATTGATATTATTTCACATTTTCTAACGAGTAGCCTTTTTTTTGTCAATAACATTGATAATTCTATATTAGTCATCGAAAGAAATTACGTTAAGAAATGAAATTACATACTTGATTTTATTAACCCTTCCTTGCCGGTGGTGTCAACTGATTTGATATGTTTCTAATTATTTTAGTATCTCTGTAAATATACTAAACACAGACTTCATATTTTAGGTGCTGCTCAGTAATACATTTATGCGATGTATAATAAAAATTTAAAATAGGTAATAAGTTTTTATTGAACGCAACAAATGTTTTTTTTTTCAAAAATCTGCTCACCATGCCACTATGCGCGGTCGCCTGTAATGAACGTATCATGCGTTTTATGAGTGGGCAAGTGGGCAATGATTTTTCCTAGTTTCCAACAGTTTATTTATTTATTTCTATTTACTTTTCATTTGATTATTACAATATTTCAAAATAACTTTTTTTTCATTTGTGATTATGTATCATGTAGTGATGTAAGAATGGTGTGTAGGTACTATAAATTATTTATATATAGTATTTCGTGCATTTATGGACCAAATTTTATTTATGTACTTTGAATGATTTTAGCAAGTGATAAATGTAAACCAAACATTTTTATTCAAATTTAAAAAAAAAAACTAAATGAATACCCTGTACAGCACCGGAGCTCGTGTGATTTTCTACACCATCGCACACATTTTAAGTGTTTTTGCTGATTCATACAAACGAACTTTGGCTTTATACGAGTAAATAGGTTGTGATGTTTTCATAATATCCTTAGGTATTTCTGAAAAAAAAAATTTTTTTAAACTGATTTTAGAGCGTTTTTTTTACAAAATCATTCGATTTTAAAATTCCTCGAAACAAAATCATTTTGGTGTTAATTCGAAATTATTCCCTTTTGCCTTTCCACAGTCAACATCATATTTTACTCATTGTCTTTGGGGAATGTAGGATCATACACTAGTAAAAAAATTGGTAAACGTAAAAACATGTTTGTTTTTCAAATTAAAATTCTCGGAAAAAAAATTACATACGCACAGAAAGACTGGAGGGCTTCAATCGTGTCCTATTCCATAATTATAATTACCTGAGGAATACAACTTATTTTGTATGGGCAATAATAAAAAAATTCTAGTCTTTCTTTTCCGAGGAATTCATTAGAATTGAAAAATATTATAAGAAAACATATATTTTTTATACTGTCATTGTAGTTACTCGTCATTTCCATATTTACCATACAGCGTAACGCGATTCCAAGAAAAAGTGATCATAAACAAATAAGCAAGAAGAAATAAATAAATATTTAAAGAAGAAACAACTGCGGTATTATAATGACGTATGAGGACGTTTTTTTCTAATGATTGCTACCTTCAGGGTTTCGCAGCTCATTAAGAGGAACGGCTGCGCTGCCAGTTTCACATATAACTTAATTTTAGCTTTGAGGCCAAAACACCCATCCAAACTGAATGATATATTTTTTTTAATTAAATGTTTACTAAATATCTCGTACGCATGAGAATTATTTTATTTATTTTTGTTTTACATTATGAAATACGGGCCATTAAAGGTATATCGAACGTGGATATGATATTTAAACTCAAACTTTTCAAAAACGTTAACAAAACAATAATACCGCGAGTTGAATCCTGCGTGTATCAAAACTTGTCATATAGAGGCAGATCCGAGTTGATAACAAGATTGTCATAACAAAAATACGAGCAAGTCAAGACTTCACACGTCAGTTGAACGACCTCTGTAACAAACAAGTGGTCAAAACAACACGTGCAAATAACCAAGTCAAGATTTCACAACAAAAATGCAATGATTTCATAACACCGGCAAAAAACGTTGCCGGCGCCCTATAAAAATGGTACGCACATGCTATTCCTGTTCACGACTCCGACCAAGTAACATCTACACTGTAACCTGCTCGGTAAAAATCGACAATCATCATTTATCTTTAATCTACCCGGACCTATTCTTCTCACCAAGTGAGAGATCTCCACTCTACCCAAACTGCTCTTTTCATCAAATGAGAGATCTTCACTCCGCCCAGCCTACCTACGAGATTGTCGCAACCGGTCCGACCCTAATGCCGTCCCCGGATATGCCGCAACCTGAGCCCGACAGCCACCCAGCCTACCCACGAGCTTGCAGCAATCGGTCCGACTCTAATGCCGTCCCCAGATATGCCGCAACCTGAGCCCGACAGCCACCCAGCCTACCTACGAGCTTGCCGCAACCGGTCAGACCCAAATGCCGTCCCGAATATGCAGCAAACCTCGCTCATATGACAGCTGACACCACCTCAAGCGATCGACCATACTGGCCAGTGCTACAAATAAAGTACGCTCCAGACGACGATATCCCCATTTGGAAACTACCAAACGCCTTTCTCAGGAGGACTAGCGAATCACAATAGTGATGCGTTCCTGTGTGCCGGTGGCTAAATATTTACAGTCCCTTGTGCGGGCCTACACGTCTCGTACAAAAGGAATTGATTTTTCGAGATTTTAGAGGCATCTTCAAACATAAAAAAAATATATAAAAAAAAAAAAATAATAATAATAATAGAAATAAAAAAAATATATATATAAAAATAAAAACACTTAAGGCTTTTAAATATTGACAAAAAATTCTATTTGGCGGGCGTACATACAGTATATGAAACGGATTGTTATTGGAAGTTTAAAGCTCTTAAAAAAATACTGTATTTGTTAGTTTTACAATAATAGGTATTTTGTGTTATTATAAGTTTCTTGGTGAACTTGTGCTTTAAATATACAGTAACAATTTAATCCATTTCGTATTGTGTGTATACAACCGCCAATAATCAATTCATTTTTATATTTAAAAGCATTATGAACTAAAGGGGTTTTATTTCTGAGAGCTCGTATTAAGTTTCGTTTAGCCTTAAGGTCGATTCTCAATATGGGCTTAAATTATCAATAATTCAATTTTAACATTTCTGGATAAAAAGTTGTCTCATTCACACCCATGCATCGTCTCATACACACTCTTCTGTTATCCCGACTCCTGATGTAACTCGATTCAAATATTTAATTCAATTGGTCATGTTATGTCTTCCCCGGGAGTCCGAGTCTTCTTCTACCATTCTCTTTTGCGTCATATATTCTCCTTACACTCCTTTCTCCATTAATCCGCTCCGTACCGCCTAACCATCTGAGCTTTACTATCTCAATCTTGTTCAGTAATTTTTCATCAGCCAAGTATTCTTTTATTTTGTGCGACTTGTACAATATCACTGGTAAGTGGCGCGTCTCCACGTGATCCTAACCATTGCAATTTTTTTGAGTATTTTCAAGTTCCTACATTGAATCTTATGTATGCATGTATTAATTGGTGAATGCAAATACAAATGTTGTATTAAGAATGATAAGTGCTTGCATCAAAGCATGCCCCCTCCCAATTATTAACTTCATTTTCTGTAAATATTATTAATATGTATTTCTGCATACGTACACAATTATTCAAAACTATTCCGTTTTGACTTCCCATGCAATATGTTTTTTTTAATAAAACTTTAAATTTAAATAAGTACAAAATATTTAACAGTACCAATACATCAAGCTAAAATAACAAAAAAATATTATTTTATTTAATAAAAAACTACTCAACTCAATAGAGAAAGATTTCTCGTATTTGAGTTGGGGAGCAGCACTATATAGCTACAGTAATAGTAACTAAGAATAGAAATAAAATTCATCAAGAATGTAATATAGATACAGTTTGCTTTGTTGTACATTATAGTTAATACATAATATATTATCTGAAAAATTTAAGAGTAAAATTACATGATAATAGAAATACAAATATAAGGTGCTAATGTTAATTTTAATGTATTATCACGGAGTTACAAAAAAAACGTGTACTTATGTGTCTGAATAGTGCTATGTACTGAAGAGTTTTGATTGCGTAGTGATGTTACGAGTAATATTTTTCTCAAATGACGTTATGAAATTATAAAAAAAAATGAAAACGTGCTCTAGTCTATTTGCATAATGGGTTATTAATGTGCCGAAATTGATTTAAGTATAATTTATCTTAAGTACATAGTATTAAAAGATATTGATAATCATACGGTATTAGATTCATTTCGTATTCAATATAATGACTACTTTTACACGTTTATTTACAAAATAACTCATGTACAAAATGTTGAAGGGGACGCGTTTTAATAGAAAAAAGTCACATTTATCTTTCTCAGAAAATGTTATAATTTTTTTGCGTTAGGAACATCTTTTCAAAATAAATACATTACGTTTACTGAAGGTTCTACAACGAGGTAGCCGATTCTCTGTAAGCAGTTTAATAAGGTGATTTTCATTCCACGGCTCCTGTATCCATGTCCTTGGATATTTATTGCCTCTTTCCCCTACTTATCCGGGGGAAAGGCACCCTTAAAGCGCACTCGTTATTCTCCTTGTCTGGTTTTGACTAAGAATTTATTTTACTCTTGTATTGTTGGCTGTCCTAATCCGGCGTTAGTTCACAGAGATTTTATTTGGTTACCATTAAAGTATTTACAAAGTGGTACGGGATAACTACGTCAATTATTGTGTATAATAAATTTATTGTAGAGATTTGTGAGTAAATGTCAAAGGTAATATTGTTCCAAGTGAATGTGTGTAAAAGGTAGAATACGAAAAAACGCTACAATATAATTACGCAGTAGTGAATCGTGAATTATTAGAGCAAACAAGATTTTTTTTACGCGAATATCGCACAAGAGTCCCAATTGGTTCTGACTCTCCGGAGACAGTGGGACTCTGATATCCCCAATTGGGGTATGTCGTGAGCCTGAAAAGAGTGAGGAAGCGAAGGAGACGGGTAAGATAAAGGTTTAGAAGAACTTAAATTTTTGTATTCTGGTGGAATTTTTGATAGTGAGAAGCTGAATGCCAGGTAACAATAACTGAAAATCGAAAAATTATTGTTATGTTCGTTTATTTTAATTTCTAGTGAAATTTTCAAGTGTAATAAACTTTTCTATTTTTTTAACAGGTATTGAAATTCTCTTCTTCAATGATTAAATATAATATAATGAGGTTGATAATCCTCAAGAAGTTATTCTTAAAAACAATTTAACATTATTTCTAGATTTAAAGAAAAGTCGAAAGATGTCCTTGTCCTATATGAATAAATTTACCGCATAGATTACAATTTATGAGGGTAGAACTTTGTAATTATGACAAAAACGCATCCAAAAAGTATGGAAATAATTTAAAGATAATTACACTAATTCAAATTGGGAATGTGAGATCGATAAAAATGACCAAATTTAATATTTGCACCGTGAAAATAATCTTTAATAATAATAATAATTGAATGATTTGTATAGCGCCGTTTTTGTGAAAAATCACCTCAAGGGCGCTGTAAAGGGGTTTTAATATGTAATATATCCTTGTTCTCTATTTTCTGATCTACTGCATTATTGGTTGTGTAGGATCCTATAAAAATAATCCAAAATCAGTCAAAGTTTCACGAAGAATCGCCATAAAAGTAAGACTTAAAAGAAATTCTACCTTCTCAACTAAATCACCTATCACAATATTTCCAGTACTAAACGTTGAAGATATATTTAAGCAAGTTTCTTTTGTAAAAACGTGTGAAGATAAAAATCTTAAAGAAAATATTAAATGGAATATCACAAACTTATTAGAAAAGGAAACCATTTTATAACTCCTAATTTTAAAAGAACTCATATGCAAAACCAATTTATTTTTCAAGCCATAAAAAATTACAATAACCTCTTTATTGAAATATGCTGCATTATTAACCAATAAGAACAAATAAATATAATTAAATTCTTCTTTAAAAAAACTTATATACGTAAATATTTTATACGAATCATTTTATAAATAAAAGAGAATGCCTACTAAATGTTCCTATCAAAGTAAGAATCATGGCTCCCTTATCAGGAACAAGAACTTCTCTTTTCTGATAAGATGTACATTACCAAAAATAGCCTTAAATTTTTTTTTTTTTAAAATACTTGAAATGTAGTTACATACATTCATAAGAAATAAAAATGTGTAAAATATATACAAGTATAAGGCCTCAATAGCTCAATTGGTGGAGACGTTGAACCCGGTAAGAGAAACTGAGTTTAAGTCCCAGTTACAACCGTTACCTTTTTATTTTCTGTGTCTTTGTCTGTTTCATATTTTCATTAAAGTTTGTTGATATTATCTTTCTGAATGATTTTTGTATATTTTGATATCGATTTTTGTTTTATTTAATATAATTATTGTGTTTATACACGTTTTTGCATGTATCTGTATTTTTGTGTGTAACCTTTCCACATCATGAAAGATGGAATCAATTTATTTAATAAAAGATTACCCAACTGTATAATTTAATCAAAAGATAACCAAGGGTCACACCAAAAATAACGTCATTTTCAAATTCGTTAAATCCAAACATAACATCAATATTACACAAACATCTCGATACATCTTTGAGTTTGATGTTCATTTTTATTACGCCCGATAAAAAGCACTCCGGAAGCGTTCATCTTATCTGCTGTGACTTCCGGGACGCCCTGTACCTACTGGGAGTTCGGCGAAATTAAATTCTCATCAAAAATGCATTTGGGTATTTATCTGGAGTATTCAGTCAGAGCATTGTGTGGAAGAACCGATAGTGCCAAAAAAAACTATCGCCAATCGCTGTGACTTTATTCTTATTAACTAAGTAATACGATTTTTCGTAACAAAATGGTTTAGTTTGATGTTATGACAGCGGAAAAGATGTTCATATCCATCCTGATTAATGGCAGGGAGGCATGAAACTGGCAGAAGAAAGATGAGAGTTGACAGAATGCCGTAGAAATGAGATCCCTGAGATGCATTTGTACTGAAATGGTTGACCGTGTTACATTATGAGGAGATTATGAAAATTATGGAAGGCTATTGTAAGCGTAATCAATGAGCTTAAGAGAGGGATGATTATATGGCTTAAACATGTAGAGTATATGAAAGAAGAAAGGAGTGTAAGGAGAGTTTATTGCGCCAAAGTGAATGAGAGAAGATGTCGGTAACGCCCGAGGAAGACATGACAAGTACAAGTGAACCAAATATTTGAATTGAATCATTTTAGGGGTCATATTAACAGACAACTATGTACGAAACGACGTATGAATGTGAATGAAGTAAGGAGTTTATTTAGGCATCGTCTCTGCTTATCTCTCATGAGAAATGACGTGATGGTTAATTCGTAAATTTTTAACCTTCCTCAGAATATTCTGTAAAATCGTATTAAAATTATCATGTACCTAACGCCTTCGAGCTGATATTTCAAAAAAAAATTGCACTATGTAATTTAACCAGGTGTGATTATATTCTTCTATATCAACTTGTTAATGCTACAAGGAGCTTCTATATAAGAAAGAGTGAACCTTGTGGGAGAGAAAAAACACAAAAAACATCAGGCAAAGAAAAAACTAGAATAAATATATTGTTTTTAATCATGGAAGACAATATTAACAACTACCAAATCAAAACACGAAACCAAAAAAAAAACGTAAAATAATAATATAACGGTAGCAACTGGGATTAATATGATACAAAAATACAAAACAAAATATCATATGAAAATTGATATCTTGATATAAAATCATTTTGCACGTCGTTAAGGAAGTACGAGTAGCACAAGCCCTTGGAACTTTTGACCTAACAAACATTTTACTGTTGTAAAATAAATAATATAGGGAAATGAAAATAATAATGTAGGGAAATAATTTCTCTCAAGGCCTATATCGTCTTTGGGTATGCTGTGTGTAGGGTCTTTTAGACGATAGGAATGAGTGAACTTGAGTCTTGAAGAGACCCGTGTTGTAGAAGGGAGGAAACACGGAGGTCGCCAGATCATTCCACAGCCACGCTGTTAAACCCAAGAACGAGTCGTAGAAGCGACCCGTTTTCATTTGACGAATGTCAACCATATGCAAATGTTGGACGCGCGTTTGCGTGTTTCCCCACTGTGCGCCGGTGCCCAAGGGATCAATGACGCTAGTTCCCCACAGCATCTTCGATTAAAATACCGGTAGACCAAGGACAGCATTCCCACCTGACATATGTGCTCCAAAGATTGCAATCCGTTTGTTAAAATTGGCAAATCTATCAAACGGCATGCCCGTTTCTTCACATAGTTAAGGGTTCTTATCAAATATTTTGGAGCTCCCGACCAGAGATGGCTGACAAATTCTATAGTGGGGCGCACTTGCGATTTGTGCAGGGTCAGCAGTTATGTACTATTAAAGTATCTGCGGGCCCTGTACAGTATGCCCAGCTTCTGTGAGACAAACATTACTCTGGCTTCGATGGAGTCCCCATACTTGAGCTGGTCACTTAGTATTACACCATCATTGGAGGGCTTGTTGGGAAGATTGCTTCCATTAAAGGAGACTAGATTGTCAATTCGATCCCTTTTAGACATAATCAGACATGATTGGGTCTTTGAAACATTAACATGTCCTGAAAAAGTAGAAGCAATGGCGTGCATTGCTCTTGTAGAAACTGTGATTATTAAACTTTTGCCAAGTGGCATCACTGACGCGCGCATGCGCAGTCAACAGCGACCCGAATGTCAAGGCGAACAAGAAAACGAAATGGCATTCGAATTCATGTGCCGATTTCTTCCAGTTCATAATTCCTTCATATTAAAATCTGGCAAAATATTGTTGTGACTAAAAGCGTAATAAATTAATCTGTTTTTAATTAGAATTCTATTCATTTAAATATCCCCGATACATCCTTCACATTTAGCAGATTAATATAGCCCCGATACTCAATAACCAAACATAGGCTCTGTGTAGTTTTTCGAGTACTGGTAAGAATATTAAAATATGCATTGGATACTTTAAAATGTTATGTTCAATTGTACAAAAGAGCGTGCAAGTTCCATTATCTATTTGTATATTGCTATCTTTTTATGGTTCGTTTTCCTTGAGTTAGTTACAGCTTTTCAGCAATTATCGACTTCTTACCACTAGTTAGAAGTTCGGTACCCGCTGTGTGATTTTTTCTATGGAGCTCTCGACGACTTATATAACGCATCATTAAAAAAATATTAACTGAAAGTTTTTTTCCAATCTGTACAGCAAAATACCATTTTAAAATAATTCACTTATCATTAAAAAAAAATAATTTAATAGGATTTGAATGCAGGCATTTTTTTTGAGAGAGATACAAAATATTTAATCTTTTAATATAACTAACCTCATTATTTTACCCGCCGCTTGTTCTCAAAGAAATCATATTAGTTACCACTTATTTCTTAATTTTAAAAGTCTCCAGTCCAACTCGAAGGTCACCTTGTATCTCTGACCTTTAAAACACATTTAAATCGGAATTAATCGAACCCCGAAATATTTCATACCTATTTTACAACGACTTTTCAAAACCTGTAATAAAGACTTATTGGGATATGGTACCAAGTTTACAAATATAAAATATACGAAACCAAAACCAATTGCCTCTGACGACCTCCATGGGAGAGCAGTGAGTTCGTTAGCTCATGGTCTAGAGGTCGACACCTGGCTTTCATTGAATAATCAAAACTCAAGGCGCAGTGTGAAAAATATTAACCTTTTATTAATAACGGAGGTCAGGATTTGGAATGATGGATTTTAACTGTAAGAAAAGTTTCTGCAAAACTTCAAAAATCTTTATAGTTTTAATTTGAAAGCTTGAAGCGCTTTATCAATCTGTCAAATTCACTTCTTGCCATTCCATAAAACGTTAGTCTTTTACTCCTTTATAAGAGCATATTTTTTTACTATCGTAAATAAAGTTTAACGAACCTGCGACTGACGTATTGTATGAGAGTATAGGATGAAAGAGAGAAAACAACGTAGGTATATAAGATCGTGCAGGGTTGTCCAGTGTCTCTTCATAATCACCCGATATCCGATATATTATTACATTTTGTTAATTATTATTATTCCTCCATTCCAATATTACAGTAAAATCTGAAATGCAAAGGGGCCTTTACACAAAAATAACACATTAGAGAAATACTACACAAAACTAGATAAACTACATTACACTATATTAGATAAACTTACTTCATTCACATTCATACAACGCCTCATAAATTCTCTTCTGTTATTCCGACATCTGACATGGCCCGACTCGAGTATTTGATTCACTTGATCGTGCCATGTCTTCCTCTGGCGTCCCCGGATTCTTCTTCCATTCACATTCGCATCATATATTCTCCTTACACTCCTCTCTTCGTTCATTTGCCCTACATGTCCAAACCATCCAATCCTTCCCTTTCTTAATCTTGCTCACTACGCTTACATCAGCCTTGCATTCTTTACGAATCTCAATATTTTTCACTCGATCATACATGGTTTTACCATACATTCGTCTCAGAGATCTCATTTCTACAGCATTCAGGCTACTTTCATCCTTCCTCTGCCAGTTCCATGTCTCACTGCCATACCAGATTGGTATCAGCACTCCATTGTGGACGCTTCCTTGGACAACTTTTTGTTTGCGCAAACCGCGTTCAGTCCTCCGTTAATGGAGTTTCCTGCATTCACCCTTCTTTCAATATCCCTATCAGTCTTTCCATCTCTCGTAAACATACTTCCCAAATATACAAACTCATCGACCTGCTCCAAGTATTCATCATTCACAACTATATTATGTATATCAGTGTATGCCAAGATCGAGTTGTTTGGCGGTCTGTCCTCTCTGCCTACCCCTGCGGAGAAACGGCGTGATGGTAAGTTAGTTAGTTAGTTAGTTAGATAAACTTTACACAAAAAAAGAGACATTAGATAAACATGGAAAATGATAGAAGAAGTTCTGAATGTTTTTTTAGGAAAATGCTTGAAAATTCTACTATTCGTCAAAAATGATCATTAACTTATCAAAACGCGGTAATGATCAAAGGTTTTTTTTCATTTTCACAAGCATAGTGCGAAATTTGCAACTTCAACTCAAAATTTTCGATTTAAAAAAAAAACATTGTTATGCCACATTTTTCCTTCAACAAATCGAAAAGTTAAAATAACGTTAAAAAAATTTTCGTAAAATTTCTGGTCCCTGCTATGATAATAATAATCTTGCTTTATTTCAAAAATCATTCGCGGATAGTGCAATGCAATAGGTTCTATTGGTTACAATAAAAACACATGAAAAGAAATAACATTGTGTGTAACATATGTTTTTTCTGTATCAGTTTGTACATACTCGTATTTAGATAAAGAATAGGAAGTAATATTTGTACAGCGCCCTTGAGGTGATTTTTCATAAAAACGGCGCTACACAAATCGTCCAATTATTATTACTATTAACAAACTTGAATTATCATGAAAAACAAAAATAAAAATATGTTAAAAACACTAATTAACACTAAATGAAAAAAATTAAGTGGATATTATACAGTTGGTGAATTTTAAAACTAAATAAAATTTACGACTGGATAATGTCGATGAGCAGTTTCCAGTAATGGGTTATAAATGTAATTTTATTTGATTTTTTTGCAATATTGACTTACATTTTATGGAGGTCGGATAAATAAATCGGCATACTCTTTAAATATATTTAATAATTTAAATGACTAAAAAAATAGCTAGTCCGAAAAAATAATCCAACCAACCTAAATAAGAATAATATTTATTTTAAATAAAAAAAAGGTTATTTAGTTTGCAAAGGATAGTTTTTGTTTTCATTATTTCAATGACTTTACGTCAATTTTAAAAAGCGTGCCGATTCATACACGTGTTGATTTATTAGGGAACCGCATTTTAATGATCTTTATTTGAGAACTTGTAAATTGAGATGTTGCATCGTTTCAGTACACACGACATTTCATAACACACGTTCTATTGTTCCTTCATATTCTCCGGGAGTGCGTTAAGAAAACATTGATCTATTTTTAATCCAAGGAAATCATAGTACTACTAAAGTACTTTTCAATTTGAGAGCCCTTAAAAAATAAACTTTGAGACGAGGTCTGAGAAGGTTGTGATGAAATACTTTACAGAACAAGTTTAGTTTTGTACCCTTATTTTGTAAACTTATGTTCAAAATAAAGGCTCCTGCTGTTAAGGAACAAAAACTGCATAATTGGGTCTCAAATTCTTTGCGTACCTCAAAGACAAATTTTTGCAAAGATATAATTGCAACATTATAATTGCAACACTGCTTGCACATCAACTTAAAAATAAAGGAAACACAGCATTCCCGAGTATATTTGAAAATCTCCTACAACCATCACAGTAAATGGATGATTTTGCTTGTGCCGTGATGGAAAACTTGCCAGCCGTAGAATTGAACCCACAATGCTTATATGAAACCCAGCTAACTCAGCCACTGATCGGTCCAACGAACGAACCTTGGCACAAATTCCTTGCTACATTCTCATTTGTACATCGTCTCATACATACATTGTTATTCTGATTCTAGACATGGCCGGGTTCAAATGCTTAATTCACTTAATCGTGCCATGTCTTCATCGGGCGTCCCCGTCTTCTTCCACCATTAACATTCACATTTTTAGTTCAATATACACTTTTTTTATTTGCTTAAAAAGAGAGACAAACATTCCCGAATTAAGAATAATCTAACAATATATTTTTTAAAACTTCTTCTATCATAATTTACGACACAAATACACATCGCAAGTGCGCCCCACTGTAGAATTTGGTAGCCACCTCTAGTCGAGAGCCCCAAAGCATCTGAAGAAAATCCTTGATATGTGCAAAAACGGACGGTCCGTTTGATGGATTCGCCTATCGAAACAAACGGATTGCAATCTTTGAATCACAGACATCAATGGGAATACTGTCCTTGTTCTACCGGTATTTCAATGGTGCTAACATCATTGACCCTTCGGCACCGGTGCATAGTCGGGAAACATACCAAACTCGCGCCCAACATTTATACACAGTTGACATTTGTCCCATGAGTACGGGTCGCTTCTACGACTGGTTCTTGTGTTCGACAGCCTGGCTGTGGAATGATCCGTCGGCCTCTGTGTTTCCTCGCTCCTACAACATGGGTCTCTTCAAGACCTTGATTCGGTCCTTCCTATCCTCTAAAATAACCTCCACACAGCATTCCCAAAGATGACGTAGGCCTCGAGGGAAATAATTTCCCTCAGAACCTCCTTTGTGGAGTTTTTTTTTTTTTTGTTTACAGTAACTCCACACAGGAGACCAAGGAGGAAACAATTTCCCTCAAGGCCTATATCATCTTTGGGGATGCTGTGTGGAGGATCTTTTAGAGGATAGGAAGGAGTGAACTTGGGTCTTGAAGAGACCCATGTTATAGGATGGAGGAAACACAGAGGCCGGCAGATCATTCCACAGCCGAGCTGTTGAACACAAGAACGAGTCGTAGAAGCGACCCGTTCTCATGTGACAAATGTCAACCGTGTGCAAATGTTGGGCGCGCGTTTGGCGTGTTTCCCGACTATGCACCGGTGCCGAAGGGATCAATGACGCTAGTTCCTCGGAGCATCTTCGATTAAAATACCGGTAGAACAAGGACAGCATTCCCACCCGACGTCTGTGCTCCAAAGATTGCAACCCATTTGTTAAGATAGGCGAATCTATCAAACGGACAGTAACTGTCAGAAAAGGGTGGAGAATAACCTATCCCAAAAAATTTATTAATTATATTTTGATACATACATTTACACAAACAAGGTACAAAGGTAATATATACTAGTATATATATATTTTTAAATATTAACTTATATATACATCTGAACACATGTACATAAACCATGAACATATATTCCAAGTTTTTGAAGTATTTTCTTCATACCCATATTTACATTTATTATTCATATTTTGTTTCCATAAGTTATAAAACTTATAAGTCGGGAGTTTTCTACTTTGGATTTCTCTATACTCGTATATAATCGACCTACTTTACAAATTATATGTCAATCATACACATCAGGTATTTTTAGGTTTGATAGATACGACTATTGTAAAATGATAACATTGAGTAGTAAAATTTACAAAATTTAGAGCAGATCCAGAAAACTAGAAATATTGTACAAAAAGGGAATCTTCATAATGTCAATGCTCTTCGTTCGAGAGTTTTTGCTGATTCGGATATACAGATGTAAATTAAGACGCTGCACATAGCATCCCACCTAGGTGCTGAGCTAGAAGTGAACTCACTATTTCGATTAATCTGTACCACGAATCGGTTTACATTATGAAAACCAAATGCATTGAATAAATTGAACCGTTTCCTATAAATTATCTTGATATGATTTTAAATAAATTTGCTAATTACTGTGATAAAAATATAACCGTAAACTACCAAATAATACTGTTTTTCTTTAGATAATTATAAAAGAACCTAAGAAAAAAGATTTAAATAATACTGCTTTAAAGCTAAGATTATTTATAAAACATTCCAGTGATTATTATTTATTTCTTTTTTACAAAATTGTAACCATACCCGTAGCCACACGTTTCCGCCAATTAACTCGCATAGTGGTGAGTGATGCATGCCATCTCACTCTCATGCACTGTTACCAAATATGTGTGAGGGGGTTAGCTAACCGGTCGCCGGACCGCTGGTGGGTAGCAAATGTTCTTATAGAGGTTAAATCAGTAGATCCCCTGCCGCCGACCGAAGGAGACGTTTTTTATTTTTTTTTTTACAATTTAATTTTATAAAAGAAAAAAACATAATGCAAAAAGTCCCGATAAACTACTTTTTTGTAGTTTGTCTAACGGAAGCTTGTTATTTTAAACTTAAAATTTACAGACAAGGTTATTACATATACATATCTAAAATAAAAACATAAAAAACTTATGTAACAAACTTAAAACATAAATATTTCTCAAGAATCTTACTCTAAAATATATTAAAAAAATAAATAAAATAAAAACATACGTTTGTAAGCAATAAATCATAAATAAAATAACGTTTCCTTATTTCTAATACAAACAGCATCTTTCAGCTAGCCAAGTTTTCAATGTGTTTATTAATGGTTTATTTTTAATACAGTTTTTTTTTTTTATTTCAGCGGGTAACATATTTAAACAACTAGGAATTATGTGATCTAAAGTTCTTTGTCCATTTTTGTTTTTATGCTTAGGAACCCTTAATACTTCTATGAAATTGAGGCGAGTATTGTAAGTGTGCTCTTGTTTATTAGTATTATATATAGTGTTATTAATGTGCTGAAATATAATTATGTACCACAGAAATAATTTTGAGACTCTGATAAAAGTATGGAATATTATGCCTAAAATAATAATAAATAAATTATTCGAAGTGTACAGATTGGAACAAATAATTTTAATTTAAATAATCTACTAACAATTATGTTGATGAATGTAAAGGTTTTTTTTTTACTTGAGTATATTTTAACGTTCTTTTCATGAAAACACATTGAGTGAGCCATAAAAATAATTTGGATATAATTTTTTTTATCAAGGTAAAGAATGAGCATTATACTGATAAAATGGGTGGGGTAACTGAGTCGCCCCTCACATCTCAAAGCAACCTTTGTTAGGCATCTTGGCATACCGAAGGTTAATATGGAAATCTTTTTTTTCCAAAACAATATTTATACCGACTTTACTTTTTTACGCAACTTAATAGTAATAATAAGCCTAAAAAACTGGATTTTTTCGTATAAATTCTTACTTCTGTGGAGCTTTTTGTACTACTGAACATTGAATTCCTAATTACTTAAATTTAAGTTTTTCTTGGAACTCTCGGAAATTTTCTCGGATTTCTTCCACGAAGTAAATATTATAATCCAAACTTACTTCTATTCAATGTCATAACCAATATTCTCAGTGCTGTGAATAATTATTCCTTGTACACTCTCACCTATTCACAAAAACTCATGAATCACTTTCTCCAGGCATTGAAATCATTCAAAAATATCCTGCGCAAAATCCTTCACTCATTGTTATATCGTTGACTAGATAGACCCTGCACGTTAAATTCGTAGGCAAACGGTCAACTGTTATTCACAGTAGCTAGAGTGGAAGATGCTCTCAATATCACCCTGGTGAAAGACAAAGAAATTCAGAATCGAAACGTTGCATAAAATACTGTACCCCTGTTTGATGACCATATCTACATAGCGAGGTACCCCACTGCCTTCTTCTTTCCCTCACAAAAGCTGTTAGTTTCACAAAATACCACATTTGTTATTAGACGATTGGAAGTTTGTGCGGTATAAACTTTTTTTGTTTTTGTTTGACGTCCCGAAATTTGATAGATATTTAAACTACAGAATCAACGAACTACACACTCCACGGAATTCAGGAGCGATGACCCAGACTGCTGATGCCAAAGAAACCAGGATCAAGGACCCAGACTGCTGACGCAACAAAACCATTGAGCTTCAGACGCGGCTTTTTAAAAAGGTTTTTAATGTGAATACTGGTCAACGCTTTTACGTCCTCCCAACCTTTTAGAGATAGCGCGGGACTATGGCATCCCGAATTAGGGATGCCATAGTTCAAAGGGTGAGGGTAATGGGGAGAAGCAGAAGGTTGTAAGAGGAAGGTGGGGAGTACTTGGCTATCCAGATCTGGTCACCAAACATGGTAAAAGCCATTTCAAGCAATGCTTCGATTCTGAATGCTGGTATTGCATCAGGGCGATACTGAAGTATGTTTTGCTGCGGAACGTGCCGCAAATTTTATAGTACTTTACGCAAAATTATACATAATTTTAAATGAATAACAAATAAATTTTATATGGAAAATATACCCGTGTTAAAAATATGTTTCCATTCCCAAAATTAAATACTTCGTTTGCACAACTCCATAACACTTTCCAATGAGGATCTTTTTAAATCCACCCCCGGAAGAAATCAACAGCGTTATTAATAAAATCCAACTATTTCTCAACCAAGATATATTTCGAAGACATTCAAAAAAATGTCTCCATTTTAATTAAACTTACAAAAAGATTATATAATTAATTTTTCTAAATGGCCTCGAACGCCAAAACATCTATAACAATAATTAAAAAAAAAAAAAACTAAAGTGCTTTCTGAACTTATTAATAATATTATTAAATTTGATTTACACAAAATTTATAAAAAAAAATTATAGAGTTCTACGAATTAAACATAAAAACAATTAATAATATAATAAAATTATTTTCCGTAAGTTTTTTTTTCTTCTAAACACATATATTTTTTTATGTTTATGTGTTCTTTTAAATACATTATCTTAGTTACGATATACTATAACACTAAATATATAATTCTCTTTATACCACATTTACTTTATATATTTTTTATTTACGTAATCAAATGACAATGTACTTACCACAATACATATATACTTAAGCACCGTAGTACATTACTTCAAAATTAACAATTATTGTACACTCCTCTTCCATCTACAAGCAAATACTTCTAATGGAAAAGTAGTATAAAATCATAGATCTAAAATAACTGTAATATAAAACCATGTATCTGCAAGTTTCATTATGAAAAATATGTAATTTTTAAATGAAATAACATAAATTAATTCATGAGATTTAATTGCGCATGCCGGGATTTGAGCTTGCGATTTTTAGATTCTTAGACAGGGGACTTAACCCCTCGGCAACATTAGCCAGCAGAGTGTTCACAGTTACCAAGTAAATGCATTTCTCTCCAAAACTTAGAACTCCTTGAAAGTCTCACGAACATCCATTCTATTTCCGCAAATCTTCGCCTCCGGATATAAATATTATTAATAAAAATGTATTACTTTAAGAGATCAGAGTATTGCCTACTTCTAATTTACTATTCAACTCATCAGATGATCCTCTGGGAATTTAACCTTGTTCAGAACTAGAACCTTGAAAACGTATTAATTGTTTTAACCCAAATGCACGAAATAATAATGGAATTACTGGAAAAGAACTAAACTGGCTTAAAAGTTACATGATAGACAGAAATCGACGAGTTATTACTGATGACATTAAAAGTGATCCACTTTCGATCTAGTACGGAGTGCCTCAGGGTAGTGTCCTGGGCCCATTAATATTCCTAATATATATCTATGATATGCGTCATTTCAAAATTGAAAAAATATTAATACAAGATACTCTCTCTGACGATGCCGTAATAATTTTCCAAACAGACTCCTAGAATAAAGTACACGCTAAGGCTGACAAAAATTTTTCCGTTGTTAAACATTATCTCAATAATAACAAACTTACACTCAATACAAAAAATGCTAAATATGTAGCACATAGCATAACCCAAAGGAGGCAGCCTCCTAGAACCTTCGAACCAAAATTATACGACTGTTCATAATTAAATTCAATTTATCATTGCGAGAGAATCGATTTTTTTTAAATAAATTAATATTTACAAATCATAATTGAAGCGATCTTATATTATGGACAAACGAAATGAGATATTTCTCTTAAAAAGTATTAAGAACATCTTCCTACACACAATTTTAAGGGTAATTTATTTTGCTCATTCTCAATCCATTATCACATATGAACGAAGTCTTGGGGAAGTGGAACTAATATTTCTACAGACCCACTAGTAAACGCACAAAAGACAATCTTCAACCAAGTACACCATTAATATTCCATTAATATGTTCCACCCACGGAAAAGACATTTTAAATCCTATGCAATTAACTATCACATGCCTACATCTTTGAAGAGAGAGTTTCGTGTATGCCAACACATGAAATGAAACTTAATATCAGTCCTGATAAAAAACAAAAGAACAGATTTCTCCCATTACTTAATTACACCAAACCAAACATAATATAACAATATTTACAATAAATATAAATAATTAATCACCATTTTTGTGCTTTTATGATATTAATTTTTTTTTAACACAATAATTAAATTAATTGTTTTTTTGTTTAATTGGTAGAACTTCATTTATTTATTTTTAAATTTAATAATGTTATTATTAAGTTCTGCAAGTATTTTTAGTTGTTATAATTGTGACAGCTGTTTCAGCGTTTAAGGCCATTTTCAAACAGTGGTTAATCCACATTGTGACGAATTATTTATATGATTTAATTTACTCCCACTCCTTTAAAATTTGGATGGGTAATGATTTACTATCGGTAAAACCGATTTAGTTAGAAATCAATTAAAATTCTGAATTCTGTGAGGTTTTCACATTTATAATTTGTTTTTTCTCGAATTTAACTGACAATTTTTTCTTAATTGATTTATTTTAATTAATTAATTAATAAATTAAGGAAAATTATATAGTCACCGCTTCTCAGTATGTACACATTATCAAAACAATATAACACATTTAATCACACTTTGAATTTGATTTTTAAATTTGATTTACATTAAATTTAAAAAATAAAACTTTAAAAAAAAAACAATAATTATATATCCACTTCATAATATTACTTTATCATAAATATGTGAGCGCCTCATTACATGTTCTCACGATACACTATTATATATTTACAGTATCTACACATCATTCTACATAGTAAAATATTTCTTATATTATTTAAATTGTCCGTAATAAATGCAAAGTAATAAATAAATAATCCAGTCAATTTTACTATTTAACGCTCACGCTTTTTTATGTACGAACTATTTTTTTTTTTTGGCATTGTGCCTTAAATATAAACAGTGACCAAGTATTTACCTGACGTTCCTCTGATGATGATTATTTTTGATGAAACGTACACAAAGTCCCAGCAATGAGCAATTTTGTCTCTGCTACACTTGTATCCGCTGTAGACGGTCACACGGAGCTACCGAATCTGCAAAGTGAAATGTCTTACATCTCGAATAATACATTAAACACAAAAAAAATCAACTATTAACGGCTAGCATTTCGAGATGTCGGACAAAGCGATAATAGCGCCGCGTAGCATGAATGCCAAAATCGCGCTTTTCTCGCTATCGGATTTGAAAATTTTTATTTTCATTTTTTTATTTTATATAAATACATTTAAAATATTTAATAGTACAGATATAACTTAATCCCTAATTACGAAAAGTATAAATTTATTTAACAAAAAGTGCCCAACTCAATAGAGAAAGATTTGTCGTGTTTGAGTTTGGGAGCAGCGCCATCTAGCGACAGTAGTGGTAAGTATATTAAGAATGTAATACAGATAAAGTTTGTGTTGTTGTACAAGATAGTTACTACAAATAAGAAGACTAAAAGTACATAAAATAAGGCGCATACAAGATATAACCATAGTACATTCATATTTCGAAAGGAAAGAAAACATCTTTTAATCGAATCGCCGCTATTTTAAAAGCTACTAATTGAATATCTTGCAACGGCATACTTTGCCACACAAGTCGATTAAAATGCTATTATCCAAAGAGTAGCGATGACATCGCTCTGTATGATCGATGTTCAAATAGCGCTACAACTATAGTGAGGCATATTTATCAATAAATAACAATTTATACTAATGTAACCGGAGGTTAAACGGTCAACTTTAGTAGAATTTAAAAACAAAATTTTTAATGAAAGGGTAGGTTTACAGTATAAACCATACTCGTAATGTTCATTTTACAAAACATATATACATAATAGATTGAAAAATTTGCTGATCTGCTGCATTTTTTATTTCAATGTGCTAAAAATTACGCACTTTGGCATCTTTTCACGTTATTTGTGAGAAAATTAATCACACTGCTTGACGGTGATGGGGATAAAACACTGCGAGTTTTCTATAAAACCTTCAAAGGGGGTCCTTAGCCCACGAAGGTCCTTTAATGGTGTCGTTAAATCCCGAAACTTTCAACTTTTACGACGTGCGAACACTCGAGTAATTTTTGTCCCCCTGAAATTAAGGAGAAACGTCGAGTCATCAGAGATATTCCTCCTCGATAGAGATCGATGCCTTTTTGGGGAGAAGCTTGGCACGAGTAGGAGGTTTTTGCCCAAAAGGCTCGCAAGTGGGAGCTTTTTGCGATAATTTGACTGGGTTTTCAATTTGTTCCACGTCAAAATTATGAATTTTTATTAGGTAGCTTTTTTTAAATTTAAAATATCTACTGTAAAAATAATATTTCTCATCTTAAGTCAACGGTGAAATCGAATGTAATTTCTTCCAATAATTTGGTCGCTGTAATACAACACCGTCTTTGATTATTTAAAAAAAGAAATATGTATTTCTATTTCACATTCAATACAGCAGATTTTTTTTCAATTTAAATACGAAGATTTTATTTATCGAAGATATTAACGCACTTTTAACATAAAAAGATTTCAAGTCACACAAAACAACAACCCCACATTGAGTTTCATAATGCAATATGATGAATATAAAACATTTAATATTGACATTGGCAGACTCTTCTTCTATTTCAACTGTCGTACTTTTAACATTAATTATAAACTTGAACATGGCATCATAAAACTTAAATACTTAATTGAAGCTTTATCCAATTCAACTCTCAGAAGACCAATATTTAATTTTACAGTATTGTTAAAAAGATTAAAAAAAAAAATCAGAAAATAACAAAATTCTATTATACACAAGTGTGTATCTTTTTTTTACAAACTCCACTAAGGGAGCCCTTTAGTTTTGCGCAGGGATCTTAAGAGATGGTGTGAGAGTATATAAGGAAAGCCTCCACAATATCAATAATGATACTTGCTTGTACCTACACTACATAGATTGCACAACTTAGCCAATACGTGTAGGTATTATACAGGTCTAAGAAATATTTAATATTTTCGTGGAAAGCAATCACTTTGTTGTTTGACATATTATTGAATGAAACAAACACTTTGTTTTATTAAATTTTATTAGATTAACTTGGTGTAGCTTATAAACCTGGAATGCCTTTTCGCTCACGCAAAAATTCTATATGTTACAGGGCCTACAAACTTCTTGAATTCATCACGAGAGTGACTAAACCATGTAGATCACCACATATAATTAAAATACTGTATGTCTCATTTGTTCTCTCAATATTAGAATTTGAATCGGTGATTTGGAATCCGCAATACAATGTAAACATTGAGAGATTAGAAACGGCTTTCAAACAGTTAGATTTAAAGTCAAATAAATATATCCGACAAAGAATTTCCATACAAAATCATTAACAATACTGTTGTCATTTCCATTATCCAGTAGGAAACATAAACTCAAATCAACTATCTTTTTTTTAATTGAATGTAAAATCCAAATTTAATAATGTTATTGATAAGTTTTGCAAAATATTTTTAGTTTTTTATTAAATTTATGGCAGCTGCTTCGACGTTTGAGGCCATTTTGGAACATGGTTCAGAAGCAGCTGACACAATAATAATTAACTAAAAATGTTTGCAGAAACTTAATAACAACTGTCATAAAACGATTGTCATTAAAAAATAATTAAAATAAATTAAATGAGTTTAAGGGCCCCCCCACTGGCCTTTAAAGATGTGATGGCCCGTCCTTCCTTCGTTTATGATTTAATTTAGCAATAGACTTCCGTTCGCGCCACCGATTTAAGATGACTCCTCTACTGCTGCCTTAAATTTTTCTAACTAATGTGATCGGAAAACCCTTTGTAGTTTTCCTTTCAATTTGAGGTTTTTCTCCTCCTTGGCCAGCGTGTAACGTCTAGCCCTATGCTAACATTCGAGTGTTTCCGATTTTCATGATTTTTGCGGAAAATTACGCACTAGAATGTGGTCAATTTGCCAAAGCTTCTCCGTCAATTACCCGTTGTGTACTTTTTGTTTCGAATTATTGGAAAAACAAGGCTTTATTTGTGGTAACCCCTATTCTTTGTAGCGTAGGCAGACTCTCGCATACTATTGACAGAATTCATATTCCTAACATTACCCCTATCTTAGACTTTAATGTTCTGAATCTCTCTACTATTATCCTACTATGCAATCTACATTAATTTCCTATAGGAAGACTAGCATTTTCCTAACTTTACCCCTAAATTTTCTATTTTTCTTCTATCTTGAGTTTTAATGGGAAAACTTAGCTTCTGGGCTATACTAATTGCACTATTCCTGATCTATATAATACGACGTAGTTTCAATTTTAAATTTGGTATACATAAATGTAATGATCACAGTATTATCGCCTTTCCTCATCGTACTAAGTGTTATTCTACATGGTTTAGTTTCAATAAATTTCATGGTTAAAAGGTACAGTTTTACTTGTTTTGGCGCCATCTCCATCCTCTCCTAAATTTGGGAAAATTAAATGATTTGGTTTTAGTTTTCACAGCTTCTGTTATGACGAGAGATCGAATACGGTTTGTTTTGCTGCAATTCGGCTCCAGACCAACCCCTAAAGTACTCAGATGACCACGTTTCCGGTTGGTAACCCCTTCCTCACAGACGCACAGCCTGACCAAACGGTATACGTAACTTCTTCTTTTAGTTCGTTGCGCTATTGGTCATCCCCTGTACCGCGACGGAAAGAGCACCTTCCTTATCCATGGGTCCGAGACCCTCCGAATTCCCGTCCTCCCGACAGTTACATTTAAAGGAGATCAAACCGGCTCCGTCCCCTCGTCAAACAGCATTAGATACTTGCGATTTTTTTGCAAAGTCCGGGTTGAAAGGCCGTCCTCCGCATCAAAAGTTCAGAGATAACCACGCTTAAATCAGCAATTATTTCTGCCCAATCGATAGGTACAAATTATAAATATATGTAAACAATACGAGTTTTTATAATCCACAATACTCCAGTTTTCCCAGAAAATTGTGGATCCGACATCTCCAACACAGGTCGTGAATCTGTGCCAGATATTCAGATATACTACATATTAACATACATAAAAGTGATAATACAATATACATAATATACTACTTTTTGGTTTGGTTGACAGGTTGTTTTAATGAGACCCTGCTATCTCATGTAGTTTGAATTTAACTGTAGATTGATTTTTTTTTGTTTGGAGAAAGGGTAGGACTCCAAAAAGCCCAAAATTTGCAAGGCCTGAACCTTGAAAACCTAAGTCGAAGATAAAATTAATTTTATAACATAACTTGGGAACGTATTGTCGACGAATGATTATGCTTATTTTGACATTTCTAATAATGTGGGTTTTGTTTGTTCTGTTGAATTCATCAATATGTTCGAACGGGAGTGGAGCGCCTTTGAATTGAATCTTTCTACGAAAATGGCGCTATAAAAATATGTATGTACGCAAACTACAAATACGTGATTTCTAAAAGAAGATAGTTCATCGCAAAAGATGATAGTTCATCGCAAAAGATGATAGTTCATCGCAAAAGATGATAGTTATTTTTCAATTAAATGTCGACGTTTGTTAAGGTACTTATTCTTCGTAAGATGTACTGAAATTCGAATATATATACATACTTATACGTATCTACATACTTCGATAAAAGTAGGGTGTGGTTTGGAATGTTGACCTAGTTTTAATAACAGTCGAGGATGTGTGTCATTGAGATATGCGACAGTTATTAGGTGTTAGAGACCCCCGTCAGGAAGCATAACAATTAGGATTCATTGGTTTGTTTTAGAATGATAACGATCTTTGAATTAATAAAAATCGTTTGGGATGTTGATAATATTAGTAACGTTAGTTCTGAATTTATGTGTTAGGAAAATATATATTTATAAAATAATTGGTTTTTATAGGAGATATACATAAATATAATAATTGGTTTTATATATATATATTAAACATTGTATATAAATAAACATAAAATAAATAACGGCCATATAGATTTGATAGATACATTATACATTTCATACATATATATATATATACCCATACATAAACATACATACTCTTAGTAAAGGAAAAGTCTTTAGCCGAAGTTATTTCACTACACAGTGAAATACCTATAAAAAATGTTCTGAAGTTGTTGACTATGAATTAACTCGATAAAGACAATTATACAGGTAGGTATCTACCGGAAATTATTATAAATACCTAAATGTATTTATGTAAAAAATAGGTATTTTTGAATATTTAAAAGTCAAGTACTGGTAATGAGTGAGACAATTGAATTATCTTTAGTACTCGTTTAATTATAATTCAATGCGAAAGGAAAGGTTTATCGTAAAATATCTTATGAAGGTAGATGTACCCGCTGGGTATCATAAAATGTACTTGAACACAAATATTTGATTTGAACGGCTTTGATCAAGTATACAAAACATTCATTCATGATAGATAACGGTCGTATAGTATTGACCTATATATTAAACATTAAATATAAGTATATATTTATACATATAATATATGCACTATACATCACTAGAAATATAATTCAAGTCACCGTCCTCTTCGTCCCAGGGATCCTGAAAACTTTAATATTTAAATTGGTTGGCTCACCTGAACTCCCGACAAATTTCATAATTTTTCCAGACGGGTTATACACGCCATTATGAAGCTTCAGAAAATATTGAACTTCCCTGCCTGGTATGTTTAATCTAATTTAGAAATATTTACTTAATACAATCTAGTGTTTCCTAATTTTCAATTCGTGATCTACCGATTTGTACTATTTCTTCAAATTTAATGATCTCTCAATCCGAATATTATTAAACAATATTTAATTTTTGTTGTTTTATTTTCCTATTTTATTCACTTTGACGTACGGAACAAATTCGATTTTACCAATCCTATCTCCTCCGAATTTTGAATTTGAATATCTTTCGTTATAAATATTTTGTCTATTTAAATTTTTTTATTGCTTCTGTACTCACGTAAATCTCTTTACAAAGTATTAATTAAATCCGTAAACCGAACGCTTGGTAATATTTTAGAGCTTTATTATTTTTCTTTGACGAAATTAATCCCACGCTAGGTATTAAAAATGAATTATATGAAACTAAGACTCAGCTGTTTTTAAACTTTCACTAAATTATTTTAAACGCAATTATATTTAATTTTTCTTAAACTCGTAATGAATTTAGTTCAACACAAAATATGAATTAAATCACATTTCATTTAAACAATTTTAATTAATTCACAGAAGCAATTTTAAAAATCTTTAAACAAATAACTTTATTAATTTTAGAAATTTTCAATATTTATTAAATTATTATTATTATCACATTGCGCTAACAGTTTTGAGAAAATTTAATCAAATATATTGTTATCAACTTTAATTGCAACTTTTAGAATCTTCAACGTAATTTAAGTATTATTAATTTTTAGGAAATTTCACTATTTATGAAACTATTATTGAATTAGATCAACAAGAGAATTTATTTTAACACTTTATTTAATTGTAGGATGTCAAATCTAATGAAACTTTCAAAGTCCAGAAAAACACTTCTTAATCACTCCGCACGCAATTGACGACGTATCAACTCGAGACGAACTGTCTTTAAGAAAATTTTAATATTAATTTGAACACAAACATTTTATTCACTGGGTCACCCTTTTTATATCACTTCACTTAAGTATAATGAATTTTAGAAAACTTCGATTCAAACACTTTATTTATAAACACTTTCGCTTATTATAATTTCACTTAAAACCACCAATTTTAATTAATTCACAAAAGTACTTTTTAGTATCAACTTAAGTATAATGAATTTTAGAAACTTCAATATTTATCAAACTATTATTGAATTAAATCAAACTATTGTTGAATCAATCCAACAACTATTCAAAAGAATTTATTTAAAACTTTATTTAATTGTAAGAATCAAATCAAATGAAATTTTCTAAGTCCAAAATCCAAATAATTACTTAAAATCGGTCAGCACGTAATTAAATATTTCCTCGCCCGACGTATTCCGCGACTAACTCCCTTATTCTGCCGTTACATTCCCTTATATATCCAGATTAAAATCAAAAGGCCCTAACTGCATTCCATACCTTCATTAAATTATGTTCTCTATTAACTCGTAAACCTATATGTAAGTAATACTAATTTCGAATGTAATTCTTCAATGTAAATATTTAGATAACACCTGGCCCGCCTCTGAATCCATCACTTTTCCTCACTCCGGCCAGGATCGAATTTAGTTCATTCCTCTAGATCGCCCTGCTGTTCCTTATTATAGAATTGGAAACTTCGATTCATGTTTTTTTTTCTGAAAATATTATCTATCGCTTATTCTTTGGTCGCCTATGAACTCGGGTATCTCGTAATTATAGCCACTATGTCCTTATTGAATTTTATTTAAAGAAGCGCCTTCTTCACATCGTTCAATTTTAGAAATTCCCTTAGTCCCTGGTTATCTTGATATGCGATATCTTTTTATTTATGAATTTTCCGATGGTAACATGGTTTTTCTCTGATCTAACATGTGAATATTCGATTAACGCATATTTTCGTGCAATTCTCAATTGATCCTAATATTGGTGTAAACACTTTATAATTACTTCCCCACCTCACCTGCCTGAGTTAATAAATATACCTTTCCAGAATGATTTTTCAATGTGTTGCACTGCTTCTTCCTGGTCTAGCTGTATTACACCTTTTGCATGTACCTATCGTCTGCTTATACTTTCATCCGGGTCGATTGATATCATCCTTAATTGATTTTTCACTACCTTTAATAATTTTATGTATTAATTTATTGATGTTTTTACCTGCGATTTACCCACCCCCAACCCTGGTGGATATGAGTTCGTCCACTTCTTCCCTGGCCACTCCCCCTTCTTCTATTTCACTCTAACTAAATATCAAATTAGCCTATTGTTTATTATGGGTAATAACCCTTACTTTTACAAAAAACCGATATAAATCAATGTTCATCGAAAACACATTATTTTTATTACTTTTCCTTAAATAAATATTCCTATCTTCCCTGTATAACCTTAATTGTTTGTTTGTCTCTTTATTACGCCAGTTTCATGTTCATCTGGTCGCTTAAATACACAATTCTTGTCGCCTTGTTTACATTAGTCATTGACAACCTCAAAATTTTTCCTAAATGTATCGAACTATATTCAAAGTAGAAGTCCATATATCTCAATATTTCTATTGAATTCCTTCAGTTTAAATTTTATAATTGATTGATACATTTCTCATCTACATTTTCATATTATCTGATGTCCCGAATCTACTCAATTAATACCTTTTATCACCTAAAATCAGTCTAGTTTCACTCCCTTGTAATTATCTACGTTCCTGAAATTAGAAAATTGTACTCCTATTTCGCATTAGTCCCGCCTAAATCGCCTCTTAAGTTTGCCGAAGTTTCCATACTGTATAATTCTTGTTTCTTCCCTTTTTCATCTGTTGAAGCTATTGTTCTCTGAATTATTTTCTCTAATTCGTTGTTTTTCCGCTTAGCCTTACATGACACGCCTCTCTGTCTAAATTCTAATGCAAACACACCTTTCCCCGTGCAAGATAAATCATCACTTTGTAGTTTTTTATTTGTAATTAACATTTTGCGTATTATTTTTACTTCCTACTTCCATTTTCAATGGTTATTCATCTCTGCATTACCCATTGTTTTCTTTAAAGTTCACGACCTCTCTCGTCCTATTCGTCCTCTGGTGGAATATTTACATTATAGGCCGTCGATCTGAACCCTTTCGATTCACATAAATAATTAATATTTCCTTTGTCCTGTCACCACTAATTGTTGTTTGTGTAAGACGCCCGTTTGATTGGTAACGTTTTCGTTGATTTGGCCCAATCCTGTGATGTTTATTTATAAGAGGGAACGCCTTCTTCCCACTGCCATCTCGTGGTTTTATGTTGTAACGAGTTTTATGAATCAAAAATATTGGATTATAATTCACTGTAATCAAACTCTCCACAAGTCGATAGATGTCGCTCCCTTAAGCTTTTCTAGCATGAAAGTTATGCATATAAAAAAAAATATTTTCCAGGGTTCCTTTAAAAGAAAATGATGATGGTTAGACCATTACAAGTTCTAAGAATTAAACACAAAAAAAATTAATCAAATCAACTATTCCACATCCCAAACTCAAAAACTAACTACGCAAAACTCATTTTTCAGAAGAACACGCACAAAATACAATATCTTTTCAGACACTCGTGTTTATCATTTGTTATTTTTATATTGTTAGATGTAAAATGTATTTTATTTACTCATTTTATTTTAAGTTATCTACTATATACATATTTTAAATTTATTTTATTTTGTGTTTCTTACAAACTGGATCATTTATTTTATTACGTTCTTTTTCTTTTTTGTTCTATTTTACCATTTCCAAATGACCATATATATAATTTGACATCGCAGCCTTTACTGGTTAATTCAACAAAGTAATAACTTGATCAGTAAAAATATGTATTGTTTTATAATTGCATTTTTACCCAAATAAAAATTAATTAAACGAAAACCTCATTGTAAAATTTGTAATTTTTAATCCTTGTAGAAAATAATATTAACATCACCTAAATGAAACATTAAAACGGAAAAAAAGACAGAAAATAAAAAGATTTCAGTCGCATCCGTGACACGAACCCAGGACCTCTGTCCATCCGGAGCAACCGCTTAACCAACTTACCTAATGAGACCAGTTCAATTTATGTCATCTTCATCGATATCTTATCTCAAATTCAAGATTTGTCAATATTATTCTCCAATTTTTATCCCATAGTATTGGCAGCTATCATCATTTTTTTGTAATTTTTTATTTTACCCTGTACCATTTAAAATTTTACTCTAAAACAACATGTTTATCGTATTGCGTAATAATACTATCATTATTTCCAATAAAAAAATAATCCCTCTCCGACGTCCCTCTCCCGCTTAAGTTTACCGTATTTGAAAGAGTTATTACATTATTTTGTGCGCTGGATTTAAAATTAATTTCTGATTGGTTAAATCAAATTTCTGTATAATATATATATATATATTTTTAAATGGTGGTATAATTTTACCATTTTACTCATTTGAGGAATATTACCGGGTATGTTCCCGAGAATTTCCCATCGTTAGGTACACACCAATTCGCTTGTAGTAATGTTGTTTTTGTGTGTTGGAACGGATATTTTGGGATGGATTCAATAACATTTGTCATTGGGCAGGTGTTCGATGGTGGAAGTGTTTGTTTTGTGAGCGATCTCGCAGGAAACTAAATACATTCCATGTAATGTTTGAAATATATATTTTTTAATAATAAAGCAGAATGAGTAACGCTGATATTGTAACAGATAGATATCGATAATTTCAGTCTGCGATTACGGGCTGATAAACATACCACAATTAATACCCAATAAACCAACTTAGGTATGTCAAAATAAGGCCAGGTAAAATTGATGCGCAATAAATGAGTCAATCGATAATTTAAGCTATAAATTGGTAAAACATCTGAAATTGTGCTTTGCCACTATAACCTAAATATATTATTCTATCGACTTCTAGTTTCTGATTTACGTTTGATATTTACCATAAAAAAATCAATTTGGGAGGCGGGGCGGTAATATGGACACCTTTGCCTTGGGTCACCCCAAGTGGTTCGCTACGGTAAGATGACTTAGCAGGGATTCCCGGGCTCATGAGGTGAGGTTTGTCTAGGTCTTCGTGGCGGAAGCGTCTGCCCACCAGCTGCATGATGGGCCGGATCGGGAGAGGCCGGTTGAGGGATACCCTTGACCTATCCAGCTGGACTCTCTCGATCTATTGCCTTGAACCGCAGTGGAAGGAATGAATTAATACCTCCCAGATTCCTACTATCCCTCAAACATTCAAAAGCTGTGCTTGCCCTAAGTAAAATGAACCATAAGGAGAAATTATTAAAAAAGTGACAAGTTTCTGATAAAAATGTATGTTTTCCATGAATTACGAGTATTTAAGGAAACCTGTACGTTAATTTATTTAGCTGGTCATAACAATGAAATTAAAAAAAGAATTTTAAAACACTTCAGCGTATTGAATGTACCTTTAGTCATAAAGCAATGCACGCCACTGCTTTATATATAATCAACAGACTAACCAACTGAAATAAGTAATTTTTTTAAGATGTTCATTATAAATATAGTAGTTGGTGAATATAAATAAGAGATTAGAACACGGATATCAAAATAGATGTGAATTTGAGAATTTTTTGTGACTTACGGCAGAAATCTTCGATTGAATTATTTATTACGCAAAACTTTCACGTGAATTTCTCCGCTAATAAGAAAGACTATTAAAAATACAATGACAGGGTCTTATATTAAGAGGAACAGCTACGCTGTCTGTTTCATACTGCTATTTGATAGCTCGTGCAGTTTAGTTGAAGCTCGGCGACAGTCGGCAAGCTTCTACGCCATATCACCCTTTGTTTCTGTTATCCATTGATTTGACTAAGGTGAATACTTAAGGAAACCTTATCATTATTTATCGATATGTGTTTGATAACATATATTAATCATTTGGTAACAACTTAAAAATGCGTAATTTTTTTATTCTTTTAGTTTTATGGTAGATTTACTGAAATATATTGCAATAACAAATATAAATTACATTATTAACCGATACTTGTTTTATACTTATTTGGATTTTAGATTTGAACAATATTTATGTTAATTTTAAAGTGAAACAATAACATTGTTTAAGTCACTTTTTTTATATACTTCTTGTCGACTAGGTTTCGCTGCCACCGTAGCTTCTTCAGGCAGTATTCTAGTAAACTATGATACATATGTGTTATAGATTGATACAAAAGGGTGGGTGGAGGTCCAAGGGTGAGAGGGAGAAGGTAGCCAAAGGGAAGGGCGTGTCCTTTTTGGATTTAGGAATATTTTAAGTATTGGGCTTTTATTTAAATTTATTTGATTATTAATTAGTCTACTATGTTTTATTTTAAAATTATAATGTAACATCACAAAATTACCGCATCGTATGAAAATAAAAATGTATGTTGTTATTAATTGTTATTTTTCATCTCCTTTCTTTTATTATCATATTCATTATTATTATTGTATTTTTTACTTTATTATTTTAATAATGTTATTTTACTTTAAAAAAAATTCATTTTACTTGTTTTTAATATTCATTTTACTCTTCTAAATAATCATTTTTAAATTTATTTATTAACCAACCAATTACACAAAATACATAACACGAAGTTAAATAAACAAGAGCTACAGAAAAAGAACAGCACACACATAAAAAATAATGAAGCAATGACAAAAAGAGGACAAAAATAAACATTTGAGAGAACATTCACGTCAAAGCCTTAACATGGTTTTAGTGGAGTCCATGATTTTAGACATTCTAAATGATACTCTTAGAGTTCTAATTTTGTCAAGCCCGACAAAAGTCATTAAGACTGGTAACAAAACAATTTTTTGTAGGTAATTTATTACATATACTATGAATATCTAATAATAATAATAATAATAACAAAGCATTTATATAGCGCAGTTTTATGTTATTTCACTACATTTGCGCTTTACTGTAAATAAACTTATAAAATTATTAAATAAATCCATTCAGTGGTATTCCTACAGTGCTCCTTTTGCATTCTATTTATACATTCTTAACATATTACATACATTCTTGCTTATTCTTAATATTACTCCTATAGTACTCTTTGTTCCTTGTTCCAGTACTAATGTTGTCATATTACATATTGAGTTTGCAACATTCATCCAATCCTGCTTGATTAAAAACATAAATAAATATTCTGATGGAAATTGTCAACATCAGGCGTTAGTTCATTTAAGATCGCGATTATTCTCCAAGGGGCATTACTAATGGTAGATTAGTTTTGCACCTCGGAATATGGAAAGATCTGTGCACGCGCGCTCTTATAAAAATTTACAGGCAGTTAAAGGAGATTTTTTTCTCAAGGTGTTATAGGCCATTATAAGCCAAGCAACTTTCCATCTGTAGACAGGGCTACTAATACGAATACTCTCTTTCTTTCTCGATAAGAAGGCTGACGGATATAACCGGGGATAGTACACAAGGTCTAAAATATAAATAACTTAGAAACTTCTTTTGTACTTTCTCCGCCATCAAAGAGTGTGTAACATCCCGTGGTCCCAATATTACTGAACCACTTTCTAAAATACTGATATAATATATAAATATTTGTTCATTCTTGCGGACTGGTTGGCCTTTACTTTGTAGCAAGCTGTATAAACCCCGAAAATTCCCAGCATTTGCGATTTCAGTCGTTAAAAATTTAATTTGCTTATGAAACAAAGGTGTTTTAATACAATTTTCCATATTTGAGCAATTTCGTTATTTCTGTGAGATTTTTGACTCCGCGGTGTACGTTAGGATGATGCCATAATACCACCTTTGCTTGAGGGGAGGTGGCGACCATGAACTGCGTCGGTAGACCACCTCATCCATATTTTCTTTGGGAAATAATGGTGGGATAAGGGTTGCCAAAAATGTGGATTAGTCGTGAAGCTAGCCGTATTATAAGTATAAACGTATTTATAAAAAAACAATATGTTTTTCAATAATCACGGTTGGTTAGTAAAATATTATGGTGGATGAATACACTCATTTGTATCGCTGCGGAAGAAGCGGCCGAGGGTTGGGTCTCCAGTGGGTTTCATCCATAGATTAAAGATGAATACAAGGAGTGCAATGTCGTTGAGTTTCATGTTCCAAAAATCTGACCATCCAGAGTGGTAGATATTTTCAGTACTGCCATAGTGAAATACCACCATTTAGAATCGAAACATTGCTTGAAATGCCTTTAACCGTGTTTAGTGGCCAGATCATAATAGCCAGGTACTTACCCACCTTCCTTTCCTCATTTCCTTCCCCACCCATAGCACAATTGGGAATAGTCTGACTGGCTCCAGACGGTTAATAGCAGTTGGGACTTTTGTGCAGTACTCAATTCAAATTATTTTATTAAAATTCAAATATTCTGCCGGTTTTGCTAAAAACAGCACAGTTAATTTTTATTAGTGCCGGGAAGGTTTAGAGAGTAGTTTGAATGAAATCCAATGTATAAAACTGTTGCTTTAACGTTTTAAAATTAGTAAGAAAAATATTGAACCCGCCATGTTTTATTTAGGTTAGCCCATATATATAACACTTTGGTTAGCCATAGATTGCATATTCAAAAGAAGGAGGTTTTTTTGGGTAAAATATTTCCAAAATGGAAAACACGACCTACTTCAGAACTGTATGATTTATATATATTTTGAAAAAATAAACGTTTGGAATGAAATAAAATATTCAAATGAATGTTTCTTAATTTGAGATAGTTACTTTAGCTTTCAAATCAATTATGGCAGCCTAATGACAAGAGAAAAATCCCGAGCAAGGCCGGGTACATATCAGCTGGTAATAATAATAAAATTCAGGACGTCATCTGATTTTTGACTTCTGCCCCCCTAGCACAGAACATCGATAAAGGATTTATCGATAATGTCGGTAACTTGTCATCGTTCCCGAGCACGACTGCAGATCGCTAACAAACAAAAAACAGTTTACATCGATTAAAAATGCTTATCTTATTGACGTGAACTCTTGTTTGTTCGTTGGCTATCTGCAGTCTTGCTCAGGAACGATGATAAGTATTACCGATATTATCGATAAAACCTTTATCGATGTTCTGTGCTAGGGGACTGAAGTAGACACAGAGTATATTATAGATGGGAATCAACTTGGAAGCCCCGCTTACAAGTAGGTACCTACATCAATTACGTCGCAATTCGTCGTCCACAACACAAAAAGTCACATCTCATATCTAACAACTTTCCAGGAGAACCGAAAAAAAAGTTGCACTAATAGGTTGTCAGTAAAGCATTTTTATTTACCCCATCAGCGAAACATGCATGCAAATGTATCCGGCAAAAAACAAACAGCTTTTTTTGCTCTCCTGGAAAGTTATTACATATGAGACATGCCTGCTTGTGTTGTGGCCGACGAATTATGTCATATTACAGGTTGACGCACTTAATTAAATATGTAGTTGGTAGCCTAGAGTTTGTAGAGTTTGAGACAACAATCCATGAATTTATAAAGGAGTAAGTTATTCGTTTGACTGCCTGTAAAGTTCAACGTATGAATAATGTATCGAGCTATACAGAACAAATGCACATTTTTTTGTCTTTAACAAAATAAAACGTAACGTCTAATTATAAAGGTACTAATCCGTAACGTGTTTCTATTGTAATATTCAACCCTGAATATGACAGCGAGACAATGATCAAGTTTTTTCATTTGGCTAAAATCCGTCTGGGGTAATATTACGAGAGGGGTGTTGGGAGATATGGAATATGGGGGGTGGGGGTTGCTTTCTTCGCGTAGGTTCTTTTGCGAAGATTTTTGCCTCCGGTAATGTGCCCGGAGACGCCCGGCAGGGATTTAGCCAACACGGTGCGAACCGGGCTTTTTTGTGTTATCGTTTTCCGGGTATTTTTTTTTTGTGTTGTTCTTATGGCGATTGCTAGTAGTTTAATGTTTGTTTATTTCTGGTCAATTGTATACAATTTATATCGCTATAGTTAGTGGTATTAGTTAGTTACAAGAAAGTAGCAACAAAAAAAAATATTGTCATTAATTGAAGATGATATTGACAGTTCTTAGAAGTCGAATTATGATACCGATAAAATTGACGGGATGGATTGGGGTAGACATAGATCATTGGTATTTCAGCTGCTACCGTTATCTTTTACTTTTCTGTGTCTTTTCTAATTGCTAATGATTATAAATATGTTACAGTGACGTTTATAAGCTTTAATAAGATATCAAAAAAAAGTAGTATTAACTATATAATGAAACTGAAAAAATTACTTCTGATGAAACGTGTTGACAAAGTAGAAAGAATAATGTGGCTAGTGAATGAAAAATTATTCACAGTAAGTATTCGCTACAGTATATAGTAATCCAGATAATTACTAAGCTACAAGCTATGATGTTGATTTCTCAAATGCTGTTTGTGTTTGTTAGTTTATTTTATTTTAGGAACAAAGAGTAGAAGTATACAATTTACAATGTGTTGAATATTATGGGAATATATAGTGAGTGAGTGATTAAGTGCATTTTACCGGGCCGAGTGAATACAATATGCTAGGGTTTGATACATGGTAAAGATAAAATGGTATATAAAAAATATGTCGCGAATTGAGCTCAGACAAATATTATAGAATTTTTGGAGAACACGGGAAATTGATGAATTTGCTCAAGAGCGTTTTTTTTTTTTATTTTTTATGTGATACCACACGAGTTCCAACTGCTTCTAACCATCTGGAGCCAGTGAAGATATGGCAATTGAATGGTGGTCTTTCACCAGAGTATCTACCACTCTGGAATGTGCAGCAAAAATACTTTTTTTTAAATTAATGAGTTGTGAAATAACACAATTTAATCAGATAAAAATTACTTGCGCATGCCGGGATTTGGAAAGATTTTGGAATGGAAAATGATCGTAACCACTCAACCACGGAGACCGTCAAAAACCGCGCTTGTTTCGTTGATTTCTGTGTAAAATACACTTGTGTGGCTGGTACTTTTAGATGGTATGTTAAGGTAAATTTGTGACAGGTTAGCCTATTACACTATTTAGAATTCTATACAGGAATTAGTATCGGCTACCGTTCATCATACTTTAAGAGATTGTAGTGAACAGTGACAGTTAGTGTTGTATTTGAACCGAAGAAACTTAGTGAATTTAATGTGTATTCGTTCTACACTATTAATCGATGTATATCATGAATCTGGGATTCCAGACAGACGAAGCATATTCCAGTGTACCTCTGACTAATGAAAAAATTAACATTATTAACGTACGCGGGGTTTTAAATGATTGACTTAATCATAAGTACAAATCCAACCATTTTGTTTGGCATATCAGTGATTAAAGTGGAATAAATTGTTACTGTAGATTTACTATTAGGTACACAGTATTTTTATAATTTTCTCGAAGGATTTGAACTGTAAACTTACAATAACAATTTGTTTTTCAATTTCGTATTCCGTCTGTATACCCGCCAACTAACAATTCATCTCAACGTTTAAAGTCATTAATTGCTAAAATAGTTTTTTTTTTAACTATTTTCATTCGCATCATCTATAAGCACGTATCCCGTTTCGTTTATGCTTAATTCATCATGCAAAGTTATTCGTATTAATATCCATTTCATTTTTTTTATATGAATACCGCACAAGAGTCCCAACTGCTCCCAACCGTCTGGAGCCAGTGAGACTATGGCATTCCTAATTGGGGAATGTTGTGAAGCTGGAGGTATTGGGGAGGGGAAGGAGAAGGGGAAGAGGGAGGTGGGGAAATACCTGGCTATTCAGATCTGGTCACCAAACACGGCTAAAAGCCATTTCAAGCAACGTTTCAATTCTGAATGGTGGTCTTTCACCAGGGCGATACTGAGAGTATCTTCCACTCTGGAACGTGCACAAATATGCTATATATTATTTTTAAATTAATTAATTGTGAAACAACACAAATTAATTAAATAAAATTTACTTGCGCGCGCCGGGATTTGAACTCGCTACCTTCGGATTCGTAGTCGAGAGCCTTGACCATGGAGGCCGTCAATATGATTGTTGTTGATTTTTACAATATTGATTACTGTACATGCTTTATGAAACCTTATTTTTCTGACAGGTGAGGTTGATACAAGAAATCTGATGTAATGTGAGATGGAATAGCCCGAAAAGAAAAAACAATCATCAATTTATAGTTTAAATCATTTTATTTTCATGTAACTAGAACAAACGCGCTATAAATGTACCTACATATAATTATTTTGGCTGTGTTCATTCCACCCCAGTATTCCGAGAGTCAGAACAATAAGCTGACGACTGATGGCGGCCACTGATCACCTACAAGCCCGAATATTACAATAACCTTATTACCTCAGCGTCAACCACCCGCCGACATAGCTACCCGGGCCGCCCGGATTGTCTTATCCCATTCCCCTTTAATTAAGGGACGAATTTACCTGCCTTCGTCATCTCTTTATGCTGCCGTTCTATCAAGGCAAATTACCTTATTTATTCATTAGAAGCGCAGAATTATCACGTTCTTTTATAATTTAAAGTTAAACATGAAAATTATATTTTTATAAGATTATAAGCCAATCTTAAAATTATATTTACTTTATTATTACACCTAACGAGTTTGCACTCTCATGAGTTATCAGTTCAACCCATTATGGGACTGTTAATTATTGGCATATAATATTTGGGTTTACAAAGTTTTCAATGCAAATATGCGAATGAATATATTTAAAAAGAGATAGTAATAAACAGGAAAATAACACAAATGTTTGTACGGGCTCGAAATATAAAGATACAATAAAAATACACAAAAATGTTTTTCAAGAGAATAAAGTATACCTACATCAGAATCTACAAAGAATTGCAGGACGGCTATCAGAACAAAGTCGGTACTTATAATAAATCGTTTAACAAATAGCATTTAAAAAACTAAAATTTCAGAATATCATTTCGAGATTTGTTCGTGCTTAATATTTCAGGCAATTTGTTATAGTTATTGTAGGCAATGTGTTCCAATAACTTCATTCTGTATTTTGTCAAGTGTATTTTTGATATGTATAGTTTGTTGAGTTGTCGTGTATTATGTTGGTGATCGGAATACGTGATGTATTTTTTTTGTCATGTGTATTCAAAAAGGGAATGGTACATTAAAAAAAAAAAAAGTTACAGTATTTTCCTGTAGTGGTATGTTACAATTAAGCAATAATATTTATACAAGATATACCCCCATAATTGAGCTCAGCTTGTGTGTTATTTTTTTGCTAATTGTTTATTTATACTCGTATGTTATATTATTCAGTATGTTTTTAAAGGTGAAATTTAAAATCTAACAAATTGTTCAATTTTTAATTATTAATTATTTTTATTGAGATTTAAAAGCCTTATTTTAATATTTAAACATTGTAGAAGATAATATTAACATAACCTAAATGAAATATGAAAACGGAAAAAACGACAGAAAATAAAAAGATTTCAGTCGCATCTGGGACTCGAACCAAGGACCTCTGCCTATCCGGGGCAACCGCTTAACCAACTCAGCTAATGAGACCAGTTCAATTTATGTCATCTTCTTCGATATCATATCTCAAATTCAAGATTTGTTAATATTATTCTCCATTTTTTATCCCATATCATTGGGATAAAAAATTGAAAAATATTATTATTATTATTATTTTTATTCCATGTTATTTATGTCTCTGTTTTTTTCTGGTAATAAATTGATTTTTTTATTATGTATTATTTTTATTACACGTGTATTTTATTTTTTATTATTTATTTAACTTATATGTTTTTTTTGTAATATTAATAAATTATTAAGAATTACTATGATTAAACCACTGTTTTCAATATATAAATATTAACATGTTTTGAAAAAACTATTCTCGTAATCTATTGAGTTTTTTATTTATTTTTATATTTGGAACTTGGAAATTTCTAGCAGGCTTCTACCAAATTTCACTTTCTTTGTTGACAGTGTGTTTACGTGTATTATTATTATAGATCGTTTGTAGTAACGTCACTATTCACACGTGCATTTTTTCTTTCTGATGCGATGAAGTGTAAAATTAATTGAGCAGTTTCTAACAATTTGTGTACGCATTTTTATTTATTTACACTTAACGTAAAAAAATCACCATACAGAGTAAATATATTTTTATGGCGAATATATTGCCTAGTGGTAATTTCTACCAGCCAACCCTTAATGGGAAATTAAACTATAACCATAGTGTGACTTTTTACACGTAGTGTGTGAAAGCAGTTTAACAAATTTATCTGTACTAAAATACATAAGTACGTATTCTAAAATTAATGTCTGGGATAGGAACGTGATATGGGAGAGAAGGGAAAAGGGAAAGAATTTAAGAAGATAGAAATTGACCATTAATGTGCTGGTGGAAAGAAGAAAAAAAAATTTCACTTTAGCCTTGATTATATGCTTTGATTCTCTCATCACTTGAGCGAAGAGAGAGCATATGTTCAGATAAAAAATTAAAACGTTCTTCAGATAATTAGGTAAATTTACAGTGTTTGCGTCATGTTTTGATGAGAAACTAGTGGAGTCATTTTCAGTATCCAGAGACATGTTAGATTAAACATGTATTTTGTACTCGCTATATTTTGCAGTGTTTGAATTATTTTCTAGTTAATTATGTTTTTAATCAATTAATTAAAATTACTTTGTTTAAACCACTCTTTTTAATATATAAATATCTACATGTTTCAGAAGCAAAGCTCCCCTCATCAAGATAAACAATATACTTATTAATTATGTTTTTATTCATCCTCGGAGCTTATGTTTATGACTTATTTTCATATTTAAACAGTTCTTGTAATGGGTTTCAAAAAACAAGTACTTTTTTTAATATTTACCATATTAATACCAATAAAAACTTATTTTTTGTGATAACTAGTGCGTTGTATAAATTTATAATTATTTTTTAACGCCTAGTCAAAATATCGAGGTTTTTTTTATTAAGCGCATGTGGAATAAGATTTTTAAAGCAGGATTAATGAAGACAATTTTCCAATACTTTTATTTCACATCTTGATTCCGTGAAAAAAAGAGAAGGCAACGATTGTAGGATGTTTCTAAAAATATCCCTGAATATTATTAAAAAACCGTAGTTGTTTTCGTTAAGTGGGGACATTTTTGGTAATGAATTTGCATTTTTTATCCTCGGTTACTCTCGCTACCAACCCAACCCACACCATCCCTGAGGCTACTTTCCGCGGTTTAGTTGAGTTGAATTGTTCGTAAGATGAGGATTAATCATCTCGCGCTATTGTGGTTTTCATAAGACGAGATTTAAATTCGTGCACAGGGTTCTGGGAAATGAAAAATATGTTTATGTAAAACGATTTTTATAATGCATTCGGGGTACATAAGAGCTATATGATATATTTAATTACTGACGCTAGATATATTAAAAGTACTCTGTTTAAAATATACCACCAACGGATTAATATGCTTTGAATACTGCACCATTAAACGTTATACCCGCATTGTATCGGACATGTTCGTGGGGGATATCGAAGACGAAGATATCTCATCGACGATAGTCTTCGTTTTCTATTTTTCCCACACTCGTAAGTGCACGTCTGGTATACACATGCCTACCTCATTGGCTTCGTCCAAACTCCGAAAGGCGTGAGACGCATGAGCTAGACAAGTGCGAACAAGTTTCAAGCAAGCACACTATCGGTAATATCCTAATATATTGATATAACCACAAATATTTCATACACTTTGTCTTGCACTTTGACGGTTTAATAATTTATTTGCTATTTAGAAATGCGTCTTATGCTTTGTGTAGACTGTCTGGACGAACCGATTGAAAAAACCTACAGATCAAATTTACACATAAGATCAAAGGAAAGGTTTCAGTTTCTTTTTTTTATGCATATAAGTAGAAATATTTTTCTGTAAGGTTATTATAAAAAATATTTCTTTTTAAGATTTAAGTTTATTACATACGTTCTTATTTTAAATAGATTTATATAAATATGCAAGTACCTTAACTGTCACCTTTAGTCAAACTACTAAAAAATAGTTTATCGGGACTTTTTGTCTTGTATTTGGTAAAGTTTATTAAAAGCAAAAAAAAAAGAAAAAAAAGGCTTGATTTAACCAGAAGGGACAGACTTTTTTTCTAGAGTTTTATAACACCAAACCAATAATAATTCAATAGCATTATTTACAATATATATATATATATTTTTAAATTAAAAAATTGTATTATAACATATTTAACTAAAGCGCGTGAATACCCCAGCATTGGTTCTCTTTGTTGGGTATACACTAGATACTATGATTCATGAATCCTTATCATTATTTGATAGGACATATCTGCAAAACTCACAATACTCTACGAGATGTAGACGTTTTCAACTGCATCTTGAAAACGTATAAAAAGTAGCTAACTGACCTGATACTACAAGTAAGTACTCTAAATTAATTGTCTTTTTTATATGAATGCCGCACAAGAGTCCCAACTGCTCTCAACCGTCTGGAGTCAGTGAGGATATGGCATCCCCAATCGGGGAACGTTGTGAGGCTGAAGGTATTGGGGAGGAGGAAGGAGAACGGGAAGAGGAAGGTGAGGAAATACCAGATTCAGATCTAGTCAGCCAAACACGGCTAAAATCCATTTCAAGAGACGTTTCAATTCTGAATGGTGGTTTTTCACAAGGGCGATACTGAGAGTATCCTCCACTCTGTCTGTTGTTTATTTATTGGTATATATTATACGAGTACATAAACCTCAACTGTTATTTCTTCATTCATGTTCACAGACTTATATAAATAATACGAAATCTGTATTTATTTTTATAACATCATTTTTTTAATTTATTATGTGTAAAATTTTTAATAATACATCAATTTGTCGGGCGGGTATAAGTACCGCCACCCCGGGAACTATTCATCGGATAACCATCCCCTCTGCCATAGGTCACCGGGGGCCGGGTCAGAAAACGCCCGCCATACGTCCGTCACGCCTAGATGCACTGACCTACAGATTCCTACCCTCCCCTCATACCATTTTTCTTCCCAGAATTTCCTCTCCTTCCTTTTCTTAAAAATACTCCACACAGCATCCCCAGAGATCACATAGGCTCTGAGAGAAATTATCTTTCTCGAGGCCTCCTGTATGGATTTGATGTAAAAAAATGGGTACTATGATTCATTTAATGGAACTTAATGAATCTAAAATATATTCATTGTAAGACTGTTTGTTTACTAAATAAAATAACACACCATTTCCAGCAGACATTCCACAAAATACTAAGTAATATTACTAGTACATTTTATACTGTTTTTACATTGATTTACCTGCGAACTTAATAGAAAAATATATAATCATAATAAATGACCCGGTGAATGCTAGGTATATACATTGGTGTAATTATTCGGGCCTAGAAACTACAGCTGTAGTAGACGTATGATATGTTTCGGGATACCACAAGGCAGAACTGATGTTTGGGTATAGGGAGCGAGAGAAGATAAATGGTGTTGATGAATGAGGTTACGGAACAAATAGATTTCTATAGTAATTATTGTTCTGTGAATTTTTTTATATGCCTTGTCTTTATTAACCCTCCCTTCCCTCTGATGGGTATTTTCTACACGTTGCTTCTAATATCCATCAATATCTCTATAAATATAATAAATACAAGGTTAAGATTTTAGGTATTCCTCCATAATATATTTACGCATTGATTTAAAAAATAATATTAATAATAATCAGAATTTATCGGGTACATCAAAGGTATTTTGTGAGCATCGGAAACAAATTCGTGTACAACAGCGCTGTGAGTGCCTCGACATTGGGTCTCGACGATACGTGAAAAGTATGCGGGAACTCGACACTATATTCGCATCTCACTCTTGCATACTGTAAAAGCGCGAGGAGCTCGATGTTTTCCGTCGTGTTTTTTTCCTTCGAGGCGTAGAGGCGTGCTACCGGCAGTAGTTCTCGGGCTTGCAACCAGAGTGAATCTATGGAAGTTCCGTGAGCGTTGCTAGACGGTTTTTTAATGTTTTCAGCAAATAAATCTCAATTATTATTATTTTTTTATTTCAATTATGATTACTTAAGGGGATTACCTATGAATTTTCTTATTTTTCCGATTTATAATCGAATTTTTTTTTGTGTGGTGACTACCCAACACCGGAAGGCGCGTTTTTATTTTAGCACCGTAAGGGAAAGGTTATGATGGATTTATGATGCTATCGTCATCGAGAGTCTTATTTCCCGAAGTACCAACATCATAATTTGATATTTTCATAAATTGGCGGGGGATACCCATATTGTAGAAGGGAGGAAACACAGAGGCCGGAAGATCGTTCCACAGCCGAGCTGTTGAACACAATAACGAGTCGTAGAAGCGACCCGTTCTCATGGGACAAATGTCAACCGTATGCAAATGTTTGTCGCGAATTTGTCGTGTTTGCTGACTATGAACCAGTGCCGACGGAATCAAAGACGCTAGTTCCTCAGAGCATCTTCCATTAAAATACCGGTAGAACAAGGACATCATTCCCACCTGACGTCTGTGCTCCATAGATTGCAGTCCGTTTATTAAGATCAGCGAATCTATCAAACGGAATGACCGTTTCTTCATAGAGTCAAGGGTTTTTTTCAGATGCTTTGGTGCTCTCGACCAGACGTGACTGCCAAATTATACAGTAGAGCGCACTTGCGATTTGTGCAGGGTAAGCAATTATGTACTATTAAAGTATCTACGGGCCCTGTACAATACGCCTAGCTTCTGAGATTCTAATTTTACTCTTGACGAATAATAAAAAAAACAGTATACATACTAGTGGTGGGCGAAGCGGCTCGGTTTAGTGAGCCGAATCACTAAATCAACTCTCTGTAAAGACAATCCACATGAAAACTGGACGAAAAAAGTATCGTGTAAGAGCGCTTTAAGGACGTCTTTAAGAGCCAAGAGAGCGAGGGAGAGGGCATGGTGAGGGGGGAAGCAAACCGTCGTTCAATCGAGCCGGATCACCGAACCGGTACACTACAAAGAGCTGATTTAGTGATCCGGCTCACTAAACCGAACCGCTTCGCCCACCACTAATACATACTCTGTTAGAGACTATCGAGAGTTGTATTTAATTGAGGGAATGGTATAAGAAGTTGTGAAAATAAAGTATATAATTTCTTGGTTAGTTATACAACATAGTTTACCTTTACATTAATTGACGAAATCCGTGGGCAAAATCGGATTTTAGCGGGAAATAACGTCACCGAATTTCAAATCCTGCAATCCGCTTAAGATATAGAAAAAAAATCGCGATATTCAAATCCGGCTATCTTGTTGACATTCTAAGCACATCTACTTTTTTTTCATCTGGGCAAAATCGGATTTCAGCGGGAAATGACGTCACCGAATTTCAAATCCTGCAATCCGCTTACGAACTCCGTGGTAGGGTGGTAAAATTCTTATTTCCGGGTTGTTAGTTAATAACTCAGCAAGAGCATAACATATTAAGCTTTAAAAATAAAGCCATTTTCTTATATATAAAAGAAAGGCACGTTTTCACCGCGATTGAGAATGCAAGGTACTCTCAGATCCGGTAAGAGGCAAACATTAACGTCTCTGGAACTGCTTCTAAAAGGCCAGGTAAAGTGCAGTGACGTGGAGCCAATAAACGCTGAAAATCTGTACCTACCTTAATAAAATGGACCGTAAAAATAAATGTAATCATAATCGTGCGACCCTAATAAAAATGTTTCTACTTAACGAATGTTTACTTTTTAATTGAAACCTCCTTTGGTTCAGGAATAATAAAAAATGCTCTCTTCCTCAGAGTAGTGTTTTTTAGCTATACCAAACAGGCAGTGTCGTGCATTGTCCTGCCACCAAATATGGCACTGTACAGGTTTTCAAGTTCAGGAATGAATTGAGCATTGAATCATTGAAGAAGATAATATTAACATAACCTAAATGAAACATGAAACCGAAAAAAAACAATAGAAAATAAAAAAGATATCAGTCGCATCTGGGATTCGAACCCAGGACTTCTGTCTTTAATCATAAATATAGCTGCCAATAATATGGAATTAAAACATAGAGGATGATATTGACAAAGTCTTGAATTTAAAATATGATATCAATGAAGATGACACAAATAGAACTTGTCTCATTAGCTATGTTGGTAAAGCGGTTGTCCCAGAAATAATATTTTTAATCATTGAAGATAATATCAACTCTCAAAATGAAACATGAAACCGAAAAGACACAGAAAAGATAACGACTGAAAATTAGCAACTGAAATTCGAACCTAGGACCTCATGGTCCAATCCACTAAGCTACAGCTACCCAAATCCATTCCGTCATTTGTATATGTAAAAAAAATATTATTTCATATTAAATTTATTATTTATAAAAAGATACGTTGCTATGAGGTTTTACATATCAATAAATTTTTCCCAAATTGAAAAAACTGTATTTTGTCCACTTCAAGACATTATCCGTCTGGTTATTATTATCCCAGTAGTTTAGTTTCAGGAAAACCTCTCAAACCCGTTCTCATCTTTGTCGTATTATCCGAATCTACTAAGGATCACTTTTCTTATAAACCATAGTTCTTTTCAATCCGCAGACTTATTCTGATATGAGCTGTTATCCCGAACCGCAAAACAGTCCCTGAAGCGCATTAAAAATACATTTATTTTGTTCGTAGCTTAAAATCTTTTGCGACGGCACCAGTCTTGAAGTCCTGGGGAAAACGAGGAAACGTAATTTCCCCTCGGATCCCGAAGACGACGGAACGTAGGTACCCAGTTGCTGCTTGACAAATTCCCCCAAATCCTCCGAAGTTTACTTTCTTTAATATCGTTTTAGCGGTTTATCCCCCAGATGCCAAGTAAGAATTCAATTATGCTGCCGGTCTCGGGACCTACCTATTACAACTAGTACAATGTTCTGTTTATTTATTCAGGATGTTCTCAGTGCTACGAGTGGGCGCTATTGAAATGGGATAGATATTCGGTATTAGCCTTAAGTATGACTTTACGGGGGTAATAATACCATTTTCTTAATGAAAAATGTTTATTTATTTGCAATACTGTTCACTTTCAAAATTAATTTTCTTAGACATTGGAAGAGAGGTGCCCACCTATTTATCACTGCGAGGGAGTAAGTTCATTTTTCTGTGATACTAACTCAATGGTTATTTTAAAAATAGCAGTAATTACAAGAGAGGTACCTACATATATCTTACTGCAAATGGGCGGTACAAATACCGAGTAGTAGCAATGAGTCGTTCATGAACGAGCCGTTCATTTGTACAGGCTCATTTTGACAAACCGTGAGCGTACGACTCCTGGTAACCCATACCACGGCTCAATTGAACTGTGACTCTTTTTAACAAACCTCGGAACCACTGAAGAAAGATCGTTTATTTATCTAAAAAGAACAACGCATCTCACATGTTTGATAGTATTCTTACGCATTTCTACGTTGATAGACACAATCATAATAATAATAATAATAATGTTTTATTATCTTCTTTTTTTATAACAAAATAATAAATAATGATATCCTAACCGGGATGTCCCGTGCTGAGGATTTCATTTACAAAATACAAAATTACGTTATATTAAATTTATGAAAAAAATAAAAATAATTGTTGGGTGTTGTGTTTTAAGTGCAGTTGAGTGGTTTCGGTGTAAGTCTGTATTTGGTGTTAATATACTTTCTATTTCAGATCTACCTATGTCACCTATCAAGTGTTTTATTTGATTTTTAAATGTATTATCGTTATTGTGATGTTTAAAAGAAAGATTTGGATGAAATACTTTGAAGAGGTCTTCGAAAGCAACCCGAGTGATAGTGATTCTAGTTGCGAGTCAGGTATGAATAATGATAGGGTGAATGTTCCCAAAATCAGCATGGATGTTACATAGACTAAAAAATCTAGCGGAAACTAGACAATTTGGCAGAGTGGTACTTTTGAAAGCTAATATAAAACGTGAAAAATTATGAAAAAAAGATAAACTTGATTAGATTAAGTTAGTATTTGGACGAGTTAAATTTTTTTTTTATAACTTTTAATGACTTTTTAAAAGTGTTCCGAATTGTGATGAAACCCGTAATAGCTATTCCTAAGCATGACATAGAGGAGCAAATATTGTTTTTATATATTGAGAAAACGATTAAAAGTGTACTATTCATGAGAAGTGTTGAATTAGTATTATATATTAGCTATAAACATCCAGGAAGATATTTTGATACGATAACAAAACAATCATCTTTAAAATGGAAAATGTTCCGTTTCATTCGGTGCAAGTACTCTTTTTAAAACGCTTTTTTTATTGACATCTTTGTTATTTTACAAAAAACGTTTTCCACTTTCTGAGCTGCTTCAAGTGTGGGATGGAACATTGGAACAGTAAAAATAAATGAGTTACCAAAAACAGGCACGAAAATGTATTTGTTTTAGAAGTCAATACAATGTAACAAAACGAAATAAGAATTCTCCAACCTAAAAATCGCTCACCAAAAAACACGTCGCAATCTTTTTCATTACTATTTAAATGCATTAGTTCTATCAATTTATTACTTCAAATAATGTATTTATCATTAGCCGAATTTGCTATAAAGTATGGAATTACATCCTGAGGACTTTCTTGTAAAACAAATATCAATCATGTTCAATCAGTGCAAAATTCATTAGTTAAATTATTAGCTCATAAAAGTTTATACGAACAAAGGCATAATATTCCATACTTTTATCAGAGTCTCAAAATTCTTTAAGTAATATCAATTCTGTGGACCAAAATTATATTTCAACACATTAATAAACCTATCTATAATACAAGTAGGCTAGAGCATACTTACAATACTCGTCTCAATTTTAATGAAGGATTAATGGTTCCTAAACATACAAACAAATATGGACAAAGAACTTTAGGTTACATGATTCCCAGCTATTTAAATATGTTACCTGTTAAAATTAAATATTATATTCCAATAAAACAATTAATAAATATATTGGAGACTTGGCTACATCAAAGAAAATATTTGTATCAGATTAATAGGAAATATCATTTTATTTAAGATTTACTGTCGTTATTTATGTTCTTATTGTTATTATTATTATTTTTTTAAATTTATTATATATTAGATATAAGTAGAAATATTTTTGGGTAAGATTATTGTCAAATATTTATGTTTTAAGGATTTTACTTTTTACTTTTTATTTTTTTTATTTTTTTTTATTTATATAGACCTTAACTGTAAATTTAATTTATGACAAGGTTTTGAATGACAAGCACCCGTTAGTCAATTTAGTAATAATTGTTACCCTTTGCGCTATGCACAAAAATCTTGTCTTAAAAACTTTAGTTTATCAATTAATTGTTAAATATTTCCTCCAAATGATTTAAGCATCAAACGGACGCCCCTGTCAGTTATCCCTCATGGATCTATGTGTAATATAGGTATAATCTACATGATTTAATTATATTTTTTTTTACAATTTATAATATGATAAAATTCAATGCAAAAAGTCCCGATAAACTACTTTTTAGTAGTTTGTCTAACGTGAGCTTGTTATTCAAACTCAAAATTTATAGATAACGTTACAAAATATATATATGTGCCCATATAAAATAAAAATTAAAACGTACAAAAAAAAACATATGTAACAAACTTAAAACACAAATTTTTCTCAAGAATCTTACTCAAATATATTTTTACACAAATATATATAAAAATAAAAAAATTCAACCACAAAAGACAACAATAAATCATACATAAAATAATATTTCCTTATTATCAAAATTTGTTTATACGCTTGGGAACCACTAATCCTTCATTAAAATTGAGACGAGTATTGTAAATATGCTCTAGTCTATTTGTATTCGATATAGGGTTATTAACGTGCTGGCATATAAATTTGTATCACAGTATTGATCTAACTGAAAGAATTTTGAGACTTATTACTGTTTATAAATATTATATCCTACCCTGGCAATAGAAAATCAAGACATAATATTGCCTGGATGTTTCATCAACCGACCCCTGGGACCCTAAGGCTGGTAACGGATGATTTAACCGATGCACCTGTCAAAGCCACGCACCGAATTCCAACCCTTTATCTTAAGACAACACTCTGCTATCGCCCGGGGCTCAAAACATTAGCGCTTTGTAATGAAAACTTACCCCCGGTACTTCACTCTGTCTTCCAGTACCGAACCAAGGAATACAAAATAATCAAACCAGGCGAATGACTACCAGCAGCGTTGAAGAAAAGTTAAAAAACAGAACGAACTTGGATAAAAACAAATATTTCATTTATATGGGTCAGGTGAAATATCATGTAATGTAACAGTTGGCTTTAGTAATTTTAGGTTAAATGAGATTTTAGAAACTGAAAAAATATTATTGACATCCATTTTTTTTTGCTGTTTGTGACCTTGCAGATCGAATATCTGGGACACATCCTTACAGAATACATGAACGATATGGAAGATATGGAACGACTACGAAAAGCCATTAAGAGGAACGGCTACGCTGCCTGTTTCATACATAACTTAATTTTAGATTTGATACCAAAATAACATTCAAACTGATTTTTTTAATTAAAGGTTTAGTAAGTATCTAGTAAGGAAGAGATTTTATTTATTTTTGTTTTAAATTTTATATGTATAATTTTATAAGTATATGCCATGAAAACAAAATCAATTTTCTTAATTTAAGAGGCAACTTAGAAAATTATTTGCGGGTTTATTGTATTTTTTTTTTTATCTTATTTGCCATATAAATATGATTACGCAAATAAAAAAACAAAAACAAAACATTTAAAAAAAACCTTTTTCGTGTAGATATTTTAAATCATGCACGTCAAATTTGTAATCCAACATAAATTGGTCGTTTTAAATTTAATTTAATATCCACCATAACGCTTATCTTAATATTAAAAAAAAAATACATGTATTTTATATTTCGTTATATTTTTAAAGCAGACTTGGTAAAACTTTTTTTTTAAATCACCGTTAGCCCCTAAATAATTGTTAAAAGTGCCTCTAAAATCGCAAAAATTCATTTTTTTTAATGGCCTGTATTTCATAATGTAAAACAAAAATAAATAAATAACTTCTCATCCGTATTAGTGATTTTCTATACTTTTTATGAAAAAAAAATTATTTTGTATTTTAACCTCAAATCCTAAATTAAGTTTTGTGTGTAAGAAGCCGCGCAGCCGTTCCTCTTAATATACCCGCCGGAATACTCTCAAGGTGTTTCTACCACTGTAGCGATGATGTCGATTTAAGACATACTGCACTGCCCTATACACATCTGAGCTGTGGACGCAATGCTCAGCAACGCAATGGGACAAGCTGAGGGTGTGCTACAACAACGCATACAGGCAACTTCTGCAACTTCCATGGTTCTGCAGTGCCTCTACAATGTTCACTCAAGGAAGGGTCCACTCATTCCCTACCTTACTTCGCTACCGACTAGCCAGCTTCTACCACAAAAACCTCGCTTGCCCACATTAAATCTAAATTCTACACTGATAATACCATACTGAAAAAAAACCTTGAAGATAGGAATCATAAATTAAGCCACTCAAGCATTTACAAACTATGTTGCAGTGACTGTTCTTCGTTCTACCTTGGTAAGGCATCACGTAATGTTAATATTAGAATCACGAAACATGTAAGATTTTTAATTAACAATAATCTTTCAGACTTTGTCAATCATAACATTTCAGCCGATCATATTTTTAAAAAATATACAGGGGGTTCAAATTCTTCACTGTAAAATAAAAATGAGAGTTTTTTTTTAATTTAGAATTTTTATTCTAGTATATTGAATAAATAACCGAGTAAATTTATGCCACAGTCCTCATCTAGATATTTTTTTCGAATGAACTGCTCGGTTCCTCTTGAAAAACCCCTAATTACCCCTTCCCCTTTGGTCGCCTTCAATTCCAATCAATCTATATATTAATGTATACATGTCATTATTTTATATCATAGGCAAGTTTTGATATAGTCCTTACGAAAGAAGGATACTTCCGAATTCAGTGGATCATCAAATTAAATTGATGTGTTTTAAAACAAATTTTTGTGTGTAGGTAGGTAAAATATAAGTATTGCAAGCCACAAAGCAAATGCTTTTTACGAATACGAAATTAAATCAAATTTGTTTGCGAACGCTTTGAATCGTCGACTTTCCGTTCATGGTGGATCTCCATTGTTTCTATAATATGTGGATACATATTAATCCCGCGACTACACTGCAATAAGAAGAAAATGTTCAGACAGGAATACTGGTCTTTGAAGTCTTTGATGTTTGAATTCTGCTAAGCTGTCGTAGTGCACAGTTATTTGGAGCTCCCCTACATACTAGATAATACTAAAAATACTCATACCTTCAAATTACAACGTGCGTACCAAAATCTTAATTATCCTATGACTGGCAATAATACGTCACTTCGAGATCCACTTTCCCAGTTTGTCTTACGGTAGGCAGTTGCGGGTGTGCGACATTTGCACCTCGTTCCAGAGTGGGGGATATTTTCAGTATCGTCCTACGTTCAGGATCTGGTCCATATGCATTTTATTTTGTTTTAAGGCGGTAACGTTGTCTGGGCCATTATACTGGAGACGATTTTTAGAATTTTGTAATTTAAAAATCATTTATGTTTTCCATTTGAAATTTTGTACACATTTTTATTATACCTTTAAAAACGTGAATAAATTTTGTGGAAAACAAATATATACATTTTTTAGGTGTATTTTTGCATATTTTAATACAGCGGTGCCCAGATAACGCCTCTTATTAGCGACCAGCCTTCCAGAAGATGTAGGCATCTGAAAAAAAAACAGGAAAGTAGAAGTCAAAACTGTCTTAAAATGCGAAAAATTACGTTTAAATAAAAACCTTTTCTCCAATTTTCCGTTATTATTTTTTTCATCCAGCGAATACAGAATTTAAAATGCTCTAAATACGGAAATAAAATTAAAGAAAAAAATCGTTTAATTACAAGATCCTCATTAAAAGGTTTTCTAAGAAAATATTTTTTCAACTGCCGCAATCTACCCCCTTATTGGGACCTAGAAGGGGAATGTACACCCCCTATTACTTGATTAAACCCGACAATACAAAGGCAATAATGCTTAACTTTTACATTACGACTCCGAGTTGAGTCCTTTACTTGTAACTGGGTAAATTTTGGATATTGTACGTTTATAAAGGGTATAAAGGAATATTCCTTTACAGGTTCTTTGAATGGACAAGGACCATTCAAATAAATTAAACTAGATAGTACCAGGATGGTGAAAATATTTTATATTATTATTTTCACAAAATATAAATTTGTACCCGCTAATCTACTGCTAGTTACTTGTCAGCAGGAAATTCTGTATTGAACTTTTTTTACGCTAACTCCACACAGGAGGCATCGAGAAAAATAATAACCAGCATTTCCTATGTCATCTTCGGAGATGCTGTGTGAAAGGTATGTTTAAGGAAAATAACAAAAGGACGTTCTGGGAAGGAAAAAAATATAAGTGGTGGGTAGGAATCAAATCAAGACCTAGACAAGCCTCACTCAATGAACTTTTCTTTAGAAAAATAACAAATTGCTGACTTCTGACCGTTCTCCCTCTCTAATTAGAAGTTTTTTGTGTAATCTGTAATCTTATACCATATATTTTTTTAAGAGCGATAGCTGTTTCACCCTCCGTGTTCCACCCTCATTGATAAATTTGTTGCTTAAACACTGATACATTATTTATTCATATTAGTTGAAAAGTGTACCTCTAAACAAATTGAACGAAAACAAATATTAACTCCATATGTTCTCGCATTTGACTTAATAGTACTTTTTTAATTTCTTCGAAAGATTGGTATTCACTTTGTGGCGTCACTATTTATAAATTAGTGGAAGATACTCTCAGTATCGCCCTGGTGAAAGACCACCATTCAGAATTGAAATGTTGCTTGAAATGGCTTTTCGTCGTCTTTGGTGACCAGATCTGAATAGCCAGGTATTCCCCACCTTCCTCTTCCCCTTATCCTTCCCCTCCCCAATACCTTCAGCCTCATAACATTCCCCAATTGGAATACCATAGTCTCACTGGTTCCAGACCGTTGGGAGCAGTTGGAACTCTTGTGGGGTATTCAAATTAAAAAAAATATATATATACTATGTATTTTATATATTCCTGATAAAGAAAGCACCTCTTTCGAAACATGTTCATATGTGTATATTAATATTGTGGTGAATCCAAAGTAATTTTTTCATTAATATATTAATAATATTTTTGTTCATCCAAGTCCAATCTAGTCAGTATTATACCGTTGACAAGGAACGCTTTTTTTATTATTATAATTAACGGCCAGAAAATAAACTGAGGGAATGTTTTTAGAATCATTTTGACTTCAAAGAAATTCTAAATAATTCCTTCCTCTGATATATATGTACTTTTTTATTTCTTTAAAGGTCTTTGTTTTAGTTGAATTCTTGACAGTTATGGAGGGGGAAGAAAAATTCTTTATATTATTTGCGTAGGCGGTGACAAAGTTTTTTAATTTATTTTTTTTTTGCTTGTTCGAATAGAATTATGGATAATTAACGTCGTCATAATTAAATTAATTAATGTGTTTTTTCATTTGTGCGTCTTTGGCATTCCTAGAAGCAGCTCAAACGAGCAGGTTTGTCATATCGCGTTACAAATTTTCAATTGAATCCCACAGTAAGAGCACGAGAAGGGTCTTTCTTTAAACCTTATTGTAATATTTAATCATTAAAGAAAATAACATAGGTAAGCGTGCACCCGTTTAAAACCCGTAGATCAGGCTATTACTGTTCCCTTTATAACTTCTATGTCTTATGCATAACATTAATACAATGACAGTACTATATTACTGTAGCCGAAATATGGTGAATTATGGTGAATTATAGAAATCGGCAAAAACAAAGAGTTATATTTTTCTTTCACTCTTTACCCACTGACTCACGCCTTATCATGCCTCCTCAAAGGGAAATTCACACGTAACTGCCAGTAGAGAGAATATGTGACGCGAAAGTGAACGGTGGAAAAGGTTGGGGACGCCCGAGGAAGATATGGCGCGATCAAGTGAATTAAGGCCTCCGTGGTTGAGGGGTAAGGCTCTCAACTACGAATTCAGAGGTTGCGGGTTAAAATCCCGAAATGTGCAATATTAGTAAGTTTTATTATACTTATATGGATTTTTTCACAATAGATTAATTTAAATAATTTATTTTATATTTGCGGCACGTTACAGTGTGGAGGATACTCTCAGTATCGATCTGGAGAAAAACCACCATTCAGAATTGAAATAATCATAGATCAGAACAGCCTCACAGTATACACCAATTGGAGATTCAATAGTCTCACTGGTTCCAGACGATTGAGAGCAGTTGGAACTATTGTGCAGTATTCACATAAATAAAATGTTCATGTTGGGCCAAATTTAAAGTCAGAATACCATAGAAGAGTATGTATGAGATATTGCATGAATGTGAATGAAGCAAGGAGTGTGTTCCAGACAAAGTTGTTTGGCGGTCCATCCTCCCTGCCTACCCCTGTGGAGGAACGCCGTGATGGTTAGTCAGTTATTTACCTACATTTTGAAGAGTTACAGAAAAAGCTCAGTTTTATTTGTAATAATGTACTTAATTTGCAAGAAGTAAGGTAAAATTTACCTTACGTTGAGAGCAATAACATCCTTACAACGCATTTGTATCGTTTTATCTATTTGACAAATTCAATTATGTCAATCAATTTACTAGTTATGATGACCACGCCAAGGTTGCCATGGCGTTGTCTCCAATAAATATCTTAGTTTGTGTTTTGATGAAATCAAACTCTATGTTAGAAGGTTCGTGCAATTATTACGGTGGCTACGTTTATTCAATTTATTTATTTATTTCCTTGAGACACAAACAGTACATTTATAAATAATAATAATAATGTTTTATTTCAGCAGAACAAAGCGGTGAGTGCAATACTCTGTCTGCCATATAAAAAGAATACATTTTAAGAATAGAAAATTACACATTGTAGAAATATAATATAAAACAAAAAATAAAAAATAAATTAAATTAAAATAACATATTTAACACTTATGCTACAATGGCCTGAGGGAAGTTCTCCATCTATGATGTAGGGGCGCGCCATGCCACTGGGCGACGGCCTGGACAAGAGTGTTTTCCGATCTCCGGTAGCGCTGACTCGTCCCGGCTATTCTGTGGCGCATCAAAGCAGCGAACCCATGCACCCTTCCCTCTGCGAACATCTGCGAGGCGCTGCATCTCCAAGGGAGGCCGAACAGCGCCCTGTAAGCATGGTTATATTGCACTCGGAGTGTGTCCATGACGCCTTGTGTATCTAGTCCATAGTTCGCTAGTGTAAAAGCTCATGCAGTATGTCTGGAATAGTTGCTTTTTTACCGGAGAACTGCACCTATTAAATCTTCTGGCGAGCATGTTGGCGCGTACGCACAGCGCTCTTCTTTGGCGTTCTATGTCATTTTTATCATTTAGGTCATCAGTGATGACATGCCCCAAGTATTTGATTTCGCTGCAGATTTCAAGATTGGCTCCGCCGAGACGTATGGGCGGAATGACAGCAGGACCCGTATTTGCTTTGAAAATCAGCAGTGATGATTTTTTTGCATTATACATTAGCCCGTGACTAATAACTTACGATTCGCATATGTCTAGAAGTTTTCTCATTGCTCTTACCGATGGGGCAAGTATGACCATGTCATCTGCATAGCTGATATTGTTCATACATACCCCAGCAATGTGGCATCCGATTCTTGTTTCCTTCAGAGTTTTGCTAAGTTCATCCATGTATACATTGAACAGCACTGGGGACATTGAGCCTCCTTGTCTAACGCCAAACTTTAATTGAGCTGCTTCTGATAGGCTGTCATTCCATCTGATAATGTTTTCCTGTTGGTTATACCATGTACTTAATATATTAACAATTTGCGGTGGTACTTGTCGTTCGGTCAGTTTTTCCCACAACTTATTATGACTAACCCTGTCAAAAGCTTTGCTCAAGTCTAGGAAGCATGCGAATACCGTTGTTTTTCTGGCTTTATAATATTCAATTTTTTGTTTCATACTATATATGGCTGTATCAGTTGAGCATCCAGCTTTGAAGCCCATTTGGGAGTCCTCTGTATTGAGCTTGTCTTCGGTTAAGTGTAAGATGACTTTTTCAAAGATTCTTGCAGTTATTGTGGCAAGAGATATGGGCCTGTAATTAACGGATAATGTCAGGTTTAATTGACGGCTTTTGGGGATCGGTATTATTATGGTTTTGGACATTTCTGTCGGAATGTGTCGGAAAACTAACTGTTTTCTTATTAACGGGTTGATGTTACATATTTCAAATATATTTTCAATTATTATAAGGCAATCTTCAATGGGGATGTTGTTAAATAAGAATTTAAAATATAAAGAAATGATACTATTGTATGAAGCTATCACTCTGTAGTTATCAATTATAATCAAATGAAACACTCAAACTATGTTTTAACCACATTTATTTTATTCGCCTACCGGTTTCGAAACAACCGCTCCATCGTCACGGCAGTATATATACACTTACGGTAAGCGTGTAAAATATATATGGTTAAAATAAAGTTTGAGTGTTTCATTCAATTATAAAGAAATTAATTTGACAGTTATGCAAAGCAACATTTTTTAAAGATTTTATTGACTAGTTCTGTCGATTTGTTGATGCTGTAACGTTGTGAAAAATTTGTATATTTTCAGAGATGAAGTTTGATCATTAATAAAAGATACAAAGAATAGTTTCTTTGTGGATTTTAGGATGGTCATACAGAGCCAGGATATTTTTCTTAGACTATATATTTCCCACCGAATGGTCCATGCTTCTATTACAGAAAATTTAAATAATTAATATAAACGTCCCTAGATTAATGTGTCCGCAGCATTTTTAATTAGACGCAAAATGGGCACATAAATATAAAATTATCTAAACTAATTATAAACTAAATGAACATATTATATTACTTGCACCATGGTCTACAATGACAACATTCATTGAATAACAAACAATGCTGCGGCGGAGGCTGGCATACGGGCCAATACTTATTTGTATATTCCTTCCAAGGTGTTAAGGTACTCTTTCTTTCATGTTGCAGGCAACTCCTCTAAACTAACCACAAGCAATACGCCCGGCATTAGGTGTCCGCGGTCACAAAACTGTATAATTTAGTGTACTAGCTGATGTGTACCCGGCCTTGCTCGGGTACAATAATTGATTTGAGAGCGAAAGTAACTATCTCCAAATAAATAAACATTCATTTGAATATTTTATTTCATTCAAAACGTTAATTTCTTTTCAAAATATATCTAAATCATAAAGTTCTTAAGTAGGTACCTACTAGTGTTTTCCATTTTGAAAATATTCTACCCAAAAAAAAACTTCTTCTTTTGAATACGCAATCTGTGACTACCCAGAGTGTTATATTTATGGGCTAACCTAAATAAAACATGACGGGTTCAATGTTTTATTAAACTTATTTTAAAACGTTATAGCAACAGTTTTACATATTGGATTCCATTCAAACTACTCTCTAAACCTTCCCAGTACTAATAAGAACGAACTGTGCTATTTTCAGAGAAACCGGTCCAGTAATTTTAGAGATAATCGAGGACAAACAAACAAACAAACTTACATTGATTTTTATATATATAGATAATAATATATAGGAAAAAAACAAAAATGAAACAATATCAGGAAGTACCTAAATATCACTAAAGATAACAAAATTAAAATACTAATTTTCGGAGGGCACCTAATAAATTTCGGAAATACGAAAATCAAAAATACGAAAATTAAAAACAGTATCAGTATCTAATAATAAAATGGTATGACCGTTTTTCGTGAATGAATTTAGGGAGAAGTGATATATCATAGAAACCTACTAATAATTCTATAACTAATAAAGATTTAAAAATGCTCGGCTTCATTCTTCGAAATACCAGAGACATCCGGAATATCTAAACACTAAAATGATTATACTCTTCCTTAGTTCGTAGTCAAGTCTAATACAATTCTTCTATATGGTCCCCTCACTATAAAATTCATTCCTACTCTATTGAAAAAGTTTAACATAAATTTCTGAGACATGTTAACTATAAACTCGGATTACCTATTGAAACTATAAATTACAATTACTTAATGAAAGAACTAAAATTATTAAAACCCTAAGATAGAAGACTTGTTTCTGACCTAACTTTTATTTTAAAAATTGTTAATGGTTTTATAGATAGCCCTGAAATTGTCAGCTTAATTAAATTTAATATTCCAACTAGAACTACTCGATTTAAATTTGTATTCAATTGTAACAATAATTTCAGGACGGAATCATTCAAAAATTCTCTATTACCTAGATTCCACGCAGAAGGAAATACATATTCAGACATAGTAGATACGCTTAACTGCTCGGAATACAAATACAAACAGACGATTATTGCATACATCCTCAACAAATATTAATATATGTTTCTAGAGTATAAGTATCAGTGAATGTGAGGTATGTTTTAAAATTTCTAATCTGTAACTAATTACTTGGAATGGTACTTACACTATGTTATTCCTGTATTTATTCGTTATTTTATCTATGTACCTACTGTAATGTGATTTTTGCACCTGTTTACCATAACTAATTGTACATGTAAAAGCAAATATAGGGCGCATATAATACAATAAATAAATAAATAATAATAAGAGCATTTATAGTTTTTGTGAACTCCTGATTAGTATTTCCGGTAAGAGTTCATATTTTCGGGAGTGTATGCGTTCATTCATGACCCAGGTGAAATTAACGTCTTTCTCCTAAGGAACGTAAAAACTTCTCAAGTACGTGATAAAAAATACAAGTAAAAACATTATCAGTGTCTAATAATAAAATGTTATAGCTATTTTTCCTGAATGATTTCATATTGGAGCCGTAAAAACGAGAAATTAATATATCGCACACCTAGATCTAAATAGTATTAACTAAAAAAAAACACTTTTTGCGGGAACGTCGAAAAACATATTGTCACGTCGCTATGTGTGATAGGAGTTTACTATGTTCTTTTTATGAATAAATAATGCATATTTAAAGAAAATTCCCATTGAAATATTTCATACAAATCTTCCAAGTAAGTTGGAAATGGAATTTATTGAACTACTACAGTTTTGTACGACACATTTTAGCTATATTTTTTTCCATTATTTGAACATGTTTTTTTTTTTATATTTTTTGGCTTGATTCTGTTTTAACCTGGCAAAAAATATAGCTGCCAATTTAACAAAGGATACTTTCTTATTTTAGTTTCATTTGAGTGGAATGATAAAACAATGTTTGCATGGATATATAGTTTTTATTAAGTACGAAAGCTTTTTTTATTTTTATTTTATGATAAATATAATTACATGTAATGGGAACTTGTACCCGCTAAGAAACTTTTTAGAAAGTTTAGTTCAACAATAAATAACAATCATCATACAAATGTAGCGCAATAATAGAACAATATAGATGCATTCATGCTGTGATCAATGTTCACAAGTTATTGAAAAAATATTAAAAAAAATATGAAAACAACTTAACAGTTTTGTTATACAGATACTATACTCCAATTACATAATGCCGATTTAAATAATATTATATAAATATCAATATATCAGCAAGTATTAAACAATTAAAAAAAAAAAATTGAAAAAATAGACGGCCTCCATGGTCGAGGGGTAAGGCTCTCGACTACGAATCCGAAGGTCGCGGGTTCAAATCCCAGCGTGTACAAGTAAATTTTATTCAATTAATTTGTGCTGTTCCACAATTAATTCATTGAAAAATAATATATAGTATTTTTGCGCACGTTCCAGAGTGGAAGATACTATCAGTATCGCCCTGGTGAAAAACCACCATTCAGAATTGAAAGGTTCCTTGAAATGGCTTTTAGCCGTGTTGGTGACCAGATCTTAATAGCCGTGTATTTATCCCCATCTTCCTCTTCCCCTTCTCATTTCCCTCCCCAATATCTTCAACCACACATCATTCCCCACTGGCTCCAGACGGTTGGGAGCAGTTGGGACTCTTGTGGGGTATTCATATGAAAAAAAAAATACGAATAAATTTTTTGAACAATTCAAAATTTATACTGCTGACTGAAAACTAAAAGTAGTTAGGTATAAAAAAATTGTTTCTTTAATGACACTCCTGAGATCAACATTTTCAAAATCACGTTAAAAATTTGGTTAATTCCCAAGATTTCCCCTCAATTCGCTTTCTATTGCACCCGACTGTGATTTCTTGGAAAGTTTGGTTATAATAACTCAAAAGTGGATTTGAAGAATGCTTTACATGCTCTCATTCCTGACCCATTAATTTTATAATAAAATGCTGTATTTGTATTGATTTCTTGCGAGTGTTGTACTATAAACTCTCTCTGCCTTTGAAGATCAGCAAGTTTCCAGTATGCATCAAAGAGTTGCTGCCTTGGTGGTTTATCAAGATTGCTTTTACAACTCAGGCGACACTTGGCTTCACCAGGTGGACGAAATTTTCTCTCTGGATCTTGTTTCTTCGATTTAGACAAAGAGTGGTAGACTTTGCCAGAATTTCGCAAAATTTTTGCAACTTTCGTTTTCCAAGTGGTATTCTTACGCTATTTTTTGATTTTTTTTCTTTTGTAATAGGCTCTTTTTCGTGATCTTCAGTAATCATAGTACTCAGAAAAAGAATTGCTGCCATCGCTCGATGAACTGCCGGAGCTGCTGCTGGTTGAAGATGAAGATGAAAAACAAAGTAGCAGATTAGATGGTATTTTTTTCAACTCACTTTCATTACATCCGATTAGTGAAATATTATAATCTGTTTGTTTGTTTTCCATTCAATTTACTTTAGGGGTGCTCGGACTAGGAATTTGGATGATAGATGAAGCTAGGTGTGTCTCTTGATTTGATTGGTTGGTTGACAATTCTTCGTTTGATACAATAACTGGCTGCAACTCCTCATATTGATATGGTACATTAAGGCTGACATTCTCTTTATCTTTTTCTATTACAAAATTCACTAATAGAAGTTCGTGCTCATTCATTTTTCTTAAACAATTGAATAATCTCAATGTACTCTCAATATCCATCAAAAGTGTACTAACTCAAAAATAATCACTGAGAGACTAGCAATATTTTTTTCAAAGGAATAAATAAAATGTCTGTTAGAACTCTAATAATGCGTTATGATACTTTATCCACTCAATAATCATCAAAAGTGTTCCAAATCAAAAATAGTCAATTATATACTCAACTATCAATATTTTTGCAAAGGCATGCTAAAATAGCTGTAAGAACTCAAAAAATAAATTACGGCACTTTATTCAAAGTGTATTCGCTATGCTTTCCTAAATATAAATAAGGACTCGAGAAAAACTGATGTAATTCAATTAAATACACAATACGAATTATGCAAATTCAATATTCTTTCATTATTGTGTTCTATATTTATCATTTGTCTATAGTTAACATTATTATTTTTTAGCATTCTATATATTCCTGATTAAGATAGCATCGTTTTCGAAACATGTAGATATATGCTTATTAATAAAGTGGTGAATACAAAATAATTGTTAATTCATTTATTATTTTTTTAGTTTATACCGTTTAGATCTAGGTTTGCAAAATACATATTAAAATATCTTACAAGGCATGAAGCCGACGTATAAAGAGGATGAGACAACCTGTCACGCTTATATGCTTCCATAAGACATGCTATCTCTTTCACACTCGATTGATCCTTTCATGACATGCGTTCAACACGCTAATTTTGTCATTTAAATAAAAAATCTAATCCTTTTCACCACATGGTAAATTTTGCTACCCCTGAAACAGCGAATGTCATAAATTACCCAGAAGATACTTAAAACTCACAAATAATGGCAATGACTATCTCAAAATTTGTAGCGGAAATTCCGCACCGATGTCCTGTTTAATTCTATATGTAGATCTTCTTATTTGGGACACTTTGATATTCACGGAGTTTCAGAGTGTAAATTCCCGTCCTCGCGGCGGCTCAGTTTCCATTTCAGGCATGACGTCACCCGAGCCCAAATGGGGATGAAAGGAACAACCCCATCCTCCCCCTCTCGCTTCTCGACTTGGCTGGAGGAGGTACAGCGCATCCGGCCCTAGAACAGAGGTAGAAAACGAGAGGTAACGTAAATCAAATATGTCCCAAGAAGACTTCATTTTATCAAAGATGGAATAATAGAAATCAAATAGTTATTCATAAAACATGGACAATTTCGGTATAGTTCGACAAAAACTTGTTGAATTTTTATTAAGTGGAAGAAAATTTTCTAATAAATTTAAACACACCGATTTCGTAACAATTATACCGATATGCTTGATCCACTAATTAAAAATTATTATTGATAGAAACCTAATTTTTTTCAAATTTGTATTTTTTTCTTAATTTGTTAAAGTCTATTCAACATATTTGATATAAAATAAATATTTCGATTTTATTAACATTTATCAAATGCATTGTGGGCATATTTGAATTTGTAGAAATCCGTTTTAATTTGAAGTTTATAAAATTTAACAATATCTTTTGTTTAATTTAATTTTATTATGATTTTATTTATAAAACGTTATTTTTAAAATCTAATAATAACAGTTATTTTAAAATCTAATAATAACAGTTATTTTAAAATATAATAATAACAGTTATTTTAAAATCTAATAATAACAGTTATTTTAAAATCTAATAATAACAGTTATTTTAAAATATAATAATAACAGTTATTTTAAAATATAATAATAACAGTTATTTTAAAATCTAATAATAACAGTAATTTTAAAATCTAATTATAGGATATATTTTCATTTGAAGCGGTAACTTGGTGATGTGACATTATAATTTAAAAATAAAAACAATAACTTTGTTTACATCACTTTTATTTGGCATATACTTTTTCCGACCGGGTTTCGCTACTACCGTAGCTTCTTCAGGGCAGTACACAACTAAACTATGAACTAAGATACACACGTGTTATAGATTGATAAAAACAGGCGAGTGAAGGGCCAAGGGTAGGAGATCAGCAGGTACCGGACCGGCAATGGCATGTGCCTTGTTTAGTGGGAATATCTTAAGGATTGGGCTTTTATTTAAATTTATTTGATTATTAATAACAGTTATTTTTAAATCTTAAAAACTAAATTTTTTTTTTGGTAAATGGATTCTTTGATACATAAACTAAAAAAATTCTTTAAATGGTAAATATCTATCTTAAAAGGCGTTAAAAATAACAGGGTCCAAAACTAATTTACCTTAGAACATGTTGTAGAATCTCATCTTTCGGAAAGTAGCACTTATTTTTAAAACACCGTGCAAAAATATAAAAAATATTAACATCAATCCTTGTGCTTTATATAAATCATATCCTCTTACCTCTGAAAATTTTGATTTTTTTAACAATAGCTTCACACCGGAGGGCGTGAAAAAAATAATTTCCGTCAGGGCCTATGTCGTCTTTGGGAATGCTGAGTTCGGGGTTTTTAAGGAAGGGGAGGAGAGGAAGTTCTGGGAAGGAAAAATGTATGAGGGGTAGATAAGAATCTGGGGGTCAGTGTGTCCAGGAGTAAAAGACATATTAATTCATCCATCCCACTGCGGTGCATAGCGATGGAGCGATGTTGCTGCCATTTGCCCCCTATGTTCGACATTTGTTTTTCAAGACTTTCATATTTTTGCTGAAGTACTTAACTAACCGAACGTCTTTAAATAAACAAAAAAATAAATAAAAAGGGATATGGTTATGACAATAGCAATTTTTATCGTATTTCAAAAAAATATATATAAAAAAACGTTGTTCCCAATAACCCTGTGAGGTGTCCACATTCACCTCATATCATAGGGTTCCCATTCGCCCCATATAGCGTCCAACTCACCACATATGGCGTCCCTATTCTCCCCCCAATATATAATCAAATTTTCTCTAAATTCACTTTTAGTTCTAAAACGTATGTAATTAACATAGAATTAAACTCACCAATAACTTCCTCCTGATGAAGGCATCTTATTCTTCATAGTGGACAAGTTTTAAAAGGTTTTCAAGGCCTCTGTACACTTTTTTGAAGAATCGAGGTTTTCTGACCAGCAGCACGCTTTGTTTGTTTTTTTTTTGCTTTGGTCCACTCACCCAAATTCGAAATTATTGGTTTAACCTTTTACGGAACATATCTTAATATTAGTGTATGGGTATTATAAAATAATATGCAAAATTACTGCCTCAACACAGGTTAGCCTAGGGAGGCGGGTTATGTGAAACTTCAACTTTTAACTGGTATTATATTATTTTCTATTTTACTTTATAAACCACTGTACACCTACATTATTGTTACATTATACATGTATTTTAGTTACAGTTAAACTAAATTACAATAAGGATATTATTATTAATAAAATAAAAAATTGCTTGAGGACTTAGCTAGAACAAAAACCGCAAGCAGAATTTACGCTCAATATTCTATTATTCTCGTAGGTTCATTTTTTAATAAATTTTATTGAGTGATCCCCTGTTGTAAAATTCTAAAAAAAATTCATCCTTGGTGCGCCTGTACGTGCACCACCATCTTGTAAACACCAGTTATATGATTGATGTTGTCGACGTATATGTTTTAATGGCACTACGGTTTTTAAATAACGTTAATTTTTTTTTAAATAAAAAAATCGAATAATTCTAAGTATATAATACTACGTACACCGCTGTTTCAATTTTTGACCTGATTTTGATGGATTAGAACCTCTATACCTAATAGAGATAAAGCAATATAAAATATACACGTCTTATGTGAAATTGATGCCATACTAAATTGACATCGGTAAATTTGTCATAAAATTGCATTAGAAACAAGATACTCATGAAAAACCACTTCCAGTCATGCTTTTTACTTGTTTTTCCAAACTCGTGCATTTTTATGACTTTACATCGGGATAAATATTAGAGATAGAAGAAAAATTTTAATTAATAGTGATTCTAAATTATTTAATCTGTTTCCATGACCATTTTTATGAAGAATATTAGCACCGGTGCTTTGAATGAAGGTATGATCTTTATCAATAAGGTGATTGGCGAATTCTGAAAAAACCGTTATTATTTAGGATTTTCAGAATTCGCCAATCACCTTATTGATAAAGATCATACCTTCATTCAACCGAAATCTGACATAATCACCTGATTATGTCAGATTTCTATTTCATGCTATCTCATTTGTTCTTTGTTCTATGTTATGTTCTGTCTTATTCTATTTTGTATATATAAACACACACTATGTATTTTTGATCAGTTTAATTTTTGTACCCTGAAGATGCTTATCTTAAGCGAAACCGGTCGGTCGTAATAAAATTAAATAAAATTCTCGTAGTTATAAACAAAGTTATTGTTTTATTTTCATTAAAAATTTTAACGAGTAGGTAATTTTAATTTTTACTAAATTTTTTGAAGCCATGTTTTCATTGGAAATGAGATATATGGGAAAATCTGGATTTTTTTGCGATTTCGGCTGATATTTCCAAGATGGCGGCACACGCACAGGCGCGCCAAGGTCGAAAAATTGGATTTGATAACAGGAGACCAGTTTATAAAACATGTAAAAAATATGAAATTACTCTGATAATTATGATGGCAATCCTATTTGCAATTGCACTGGTCCATGATAGTAGTAAAATTTTTTAAAACATTATCGGTTTATGTTTAACCCGGAAAGGTTTGTCTTCAAAAATATTTTAAATTTAAAATTCCGTTTGCGTTTGAAAAACGTTTGGGACTCCTGTTCTACATAAAAGTAGACCTACACTGGGAGTCTGTTAATTTGTCGAAACATCTTCTTATTCTCGCCTGTTCTCCATTTCATTAACTTCGTGGTATTTCTTCCCGGGGATAAATCACTTTCTTTACTTTCCTCCCCCTACTGCCAAATGGCTCGGAGTTATAATATTACCCCTATCAGCGCCCTTTATCTTACCTAATACTATTTGGTAATAGTTCACTTCTAGCCGAGTGACCCGTTGAGACGATGTTCACCCTACACACAAATCTGTCTTATATTACTGCTATGTCATATGCGTTTACAAAAACTCTTGAAAAAGTTTTCGTTGCCTTTTTCCCGCTGCTACATAGCGAGTTACAACTTTATTCACTTCCTTCTTTCCAAATACTCTCAGTATCTCCTTGGTGAAGTTCACAATTCAGAATCTAAACGTTGCTCTAATTGACTTTAGCCTTGTTCTGAGACCTGCAATAGTAATAATTATAATAATAATATTTGGATACTTTGTACAGCATCGTTTTTTTATGAAATATCAGCTCAAGGGCGCTGTACAAATATAAATTTCCATTCCCTATTTAATTAGGTAGAAACAGATACAGAAAAACGTACTTATCTGGCAGGTCATAGATTAACAGTAAAAAAAAAACTTAACCTTGCAGAAGACATAATTTTTACAAATGCTATTTTGTTTTTCCCTACTATTGATATTACATTTATTAGAAGATTAGTGGTAAAAAACGAGTTGGTATTTTTATTTTAAATATTTATACTATTTTATTGTGCATTTTTAGGACTGGAGAATATTTATAAAATGACCGAATATGGCTTAAAAATTCCACTTAGGTTCTTATAAGAAATTTCCAAAAATATCTACTTCCCCATCTCCCTCTTCCTATCTCTTTTCCCTCCCATTTGAGGATGCCATAGTTCCACTGGTTTCAGGCAGTAAGGAGCAGTATAGACACTTGTAGAGTATTCATATAAAAAAATTACTGTAACAAGAATTCTTATTTGTATTAATCATGTACCTTTGTATGTATTTGCTCTGCTTTCTACCAGACGGCTCGCTGAAGCTATATATTTTATTTTTTTTAAAGAAAGACAAATATTCCCTGGTTCCGAATAACTTGACAGTATTTGAAAATCTCCTACTACCATCACAGTTAATGGAAGATGTTGCTTGTGTCGTAATGGAGGACTTAGCCAGAAAAGGAATTGAACTCACGACGCCTGGGTGAGACCCAAACACGATGCCAACTCTGCCACTTAAACCATTGTTTCCAAAATTTAAATATCTACCTGTTTTGGAATATGCTAAAAAATAATGATAAGTATAGACAAATAATAAGAAAATAGAAATAAAAATAATGGTTTAAACGGTTATTCTTATTTACTGTACTAAAAATGACGCCACAAAATCATTACACATCATTTGAAGAAATTATTAACTTTAAATTAATTTATTAATTACCAAAAATAATTTGTAAACACAACTTTTTTAATATCAACGTGTTTTGAAAACGAAACTTTCCTCATCAGGACATACAGAATACTAAAAAAGAATCATATCAAGAATAAACAAATGATAGACATACATCACAATAATGTAAGAGTAGACAAATTATAACATGAACAAAAAGTGATTAAAGTAGGTAAACAATAAAAAAAATTATTGAAAATTATTATAAAACATGGAATAACAGGTTTAATTTAGAAATTAAAATAGGAAGTATCTTTATTATTAATATTTAAAAAATCATTAAAATTACAAGGCATAAAAATAAAATATTATGGTTATTATTATCAAAATGAGCATTGATAATATTTAAAAAAAAGTTATTATTATGAAAATAAATATAAGAGTTAATAATAATTATTAATCACTTTTAATAGTTAATTAAATATTATTAATAATCTTTCTTTTAAGTGGCTATCTCTTAAATTTAATCTACAAAAACGATTCCCTGAATACAAGTAGCTGTTCTGGGGAAACCAATTGAATTAGATATAAACATTTTTTATTAATACATAAACACGTTATCTGGTAAGTAAATTACATAAATATAATTTGCCAAAAATTATGTGTACGTAAGTAAGTTATTACGAAAATAGACTCAAATCCAAGCAAAATTTACCCTCGGCACACTACCGAAGTATTAGATCGCGGGAGCTCACCGTTTCAAACAGCCTTGCATAAATTTCAGTATCACCACCGTGGAGGTTATATGACTTTTCTGAAATGAAACATTGCTTAACATAAGCTCTTAGTGACCAGATGTACATAACTGTCTCCCGTATATCCTTTGAAAGGAAACTAGTATTCGTGCATACAAAACCTTGAATTATTCTCATAATGTGCAACCTCGCATTCTGCAGTCGGGAGGAGAGAAGAGAAAGGAGAGAGAAGAGGGAAGAGAAGAAAAGCGAACGAGGAAATATGAAGAGGAACCCCCAGACCGGAACTGACATGCACCGGAAATGTAAATACGGAAGAAGAAACTCTTAAATTTGCGGGGTCGTGAGTTTTCGTAGTAGCTACTGCTGAAAACCTGAAAGCTTGAAAAGAATGCAACGTTCTGAAACAAGTTTTATTACTTCGAGTTTCTACCTTTACCTGTATGCCCTGTATAATTCGTGCTATGCCTTGTACTATGTAATGTTTCCGAGCTAAGTTTATTTATTTGTTTTCGATTGTTTGAAATTAAAAATAAAATAGAATAACAATTTGCCAAACATCTCCTAAACTAATTCCAATCACAGATGATAATAATAAAATTCTGTTGCACATTCAAAATAACTTCACTCCTGGACACATGAACCCTCAAATTCAGACCCACCCCTTATACATTTTTCTTTCCCAGAACTTCCTCTCGTTAATTTCCCTTAAATGTTCCTCCACACAGCATCTCCAAAGATGGCATGGTGAAGTTAGGTTTACGAGTATTGTTAGTCTAAATATATTTTATGTAGCGGATTTCCACTTAAGGCGCCTGCAGATATAGGTATATCGGCTTACGGCCACATATACTATCTGCATACTTGCTTTACAGCAGAAATAATCTTTTAGCGGATCAACTATCCGAGCGATCAACTGTCCGGGGGATCGACTGTCAGAGGGCCAACTGTCGGCGGATCAATTTTTATGGAATCATATAAGAATACGGGAGGTATATGATATTTTAAAGGCCCTTGGGATAATTTTTGACAAAAAAGGAGTAACAAAAAAAATAAGGAAAATCAAAATATTCTGTGTTTTATTCAATGTTGATTTGTGGATCAATTACATTACGACGTGGTTAAAAATCAACTGATTAAAATGATACATATCATTACGAAATGTCAACAATCACTTTCTTTATTTCAATGCCTCAGAAATCTTTTCAAAAGAAACCACGGATACAAGAGACGTGGCAGAACTTACCTGTTTCTGAGAAAGTGAACATAAAAAGAGAATAATGAAATAAAATCTCTATTCATCAAACGTACTCTGCGGAAGCATTTCGTGGGTTAATTTTTATCTTTTGTGTAAGCATAAAGTGAAATTTCTCGGAAATTCTGATCTCCGGGATATTCTTTTTTTTTCGATGGGTAAGGGGTTGGTTTTTTAAGTGTATTTTAGAAAAGTATTATTTTATTTTAAAGTAGCTAAAGTACCCGGCATTACCCGGGCTTATGAATGGTTTGAAGAAAAGTTTTGATCCCTACCCTCAGTAATTTTCCTTTTATTTCTAACGAGTGTGCAAAATTCGTTCTAACTTGAATACCAGTATTATCTTTCAATTTTTCAAAACCTGTCAAAACGCTTCAAATCTACGTCCGGTTGGTTTCGAGGCGGTTTTGAGGTTAGAATATTAAATCAGGATGAGCATTATATACCGTATATAAATTTATATTATATTCATAGTAAACCAAAACTAAGCACAAGTAATAAAATTGTGTACCTTTTTAGGAACTTTATCTCAAAGAATAATAATAGTATTTAACATTAACATAACGTCGTGTTTTTTTACGAGATGCTTTTTTTTATTTACATTTTCAGTGATTTATAAATTCTACGTGTAACTACATATAATTAAACACATATATTCAGAATTAGCGTTCTGCTGATCTACATGATTTTTTTTAACCTAATATTTTTCACTGGAGTTCCTTACTTCAACAAAATTCTGCTTTTAAGGCGATGCAATGGGAAGTAATGCAAAATCATGTGTTTTCGGTTTGAGAATTTGAAGGCCTAGAAATATCGTAGACGATTTAATTAAATACTGCAAGTAGAACACACCTTGACCTTTCGTATTACCGTTCATTTTTTTGTTGTGTCTTTTTATAAGCCTAGAAAAAAATAAAGTATCAGACATTAAAAAAATGTTTAAAGCGCAAACTCTCCTACTTAAGAACCCCTTTTCCAATGTTGTCATATTGTTCATTGTGGTAAATTAAGTTTTTAGAATATGACCGTAAAACATTTCAATAATTATGTCTGAGCTTTGCAGAATAGAATAAAATAAGCATTTTGGTGATGGTTTTATTCCGTAAATCGAAACAAGCGGCCGATGTTAAGCGGGACTTCCAACCTTGTCGCCACCTGCATAAGGAGCGCGTGATTTCGTTGGAATTTTAGCCGGTGGATGGCCTTAAGAGTGTAAAACGGGGATAGGGGGTGGTTTTTTGAAATCTCATATAAACATTGATCTTCTTCTTATTTTGAAGGCCAAGTATGCAAAATTTCATAAAACTCGGAGATATTATAATCACATACGTCGTACATATTCATCTTTTTTGCCTTATCTCGTTTTATTTACTATGTGTATATTCAGCTTTGTTAAAAAGTCTGTTAGTCTCTTACAAATAAACCTTCCTCCCCTTGTCTTACTCGGGCCGGGGACCTATCATATCGACAAGGCACCTCCACGCATCCCCGTCCTGTGCCACGTCAACGGTGTCCACGATAGTAGGTCCAGCCTCTCCCCGCACAGCCTCTGGAGTTACTTCCACCACATGTGTCCGGGGCGGCCCACTGAACGTCTCGGTCCATTATAATCACTATTTTAGTCATTATTATTATAAAACCATATTTTATTTTGTTTTTAAATCATGTTTACGGTACTGATTTTCGTTTAAAAAATCAGATTTACAGATCGCCATATCATATGGCTCTTTTTATAGACTAGCATTCTAAAATGAAAAGTTGCCATAATAGAATTTTAGATGTATTTATGATGTCACTAGATTCGTATAGTATGTTTATAGTATGTTTTGTAAGTATATCCTTACCTATTTTCACTAAGAAAAAATCCTCTATTTTGGTTGTCATTGCTCCTCTCGCTCTGAAAAGAGAGTCGGGGAATACACGCACTGTCGCAAGCAATCAATATCGATAGCTTGTGCAATGTGCAGTCACAGCAGTTTGTCAATTTCTAAAATGTTTTTCCTTGAAAATAACTTTTGGTATTTCCATTTCTTTTATTTTTTATATGAATACCTCACAAGAGTCCCAACTGCTCCCAACCGTCTGGAGCCAGTGAGACTATGGCATTCTTAATTGGGGAATTTTGTGAGGCTGAATGTATTGGGAATGGGAAGGAGAAGGGGAAGAGGAATGTGGGGAATACCTGGCTATTCAGATCTGGTCACCAAACACGGCTAAAAGCCATTTCAAGCAACGTTTCAATTCTGAATGGTGGTCTTTCACCAGGGTGATACTGAGAGTATCTTCCACTTATATTCCTAGCCTAAGACTCATGCGTTGGCTTGACAGAACGGAAAAAAAGCATCTTCTTCTTGTTTCGCTTGTCCTATTCATATCGTGGAAACACGTGTTTGACTACCATAAGCTCGAGGCGTCCCTGTTACTTCAGGGGCATTGCCATTGTCAATGGCAAGCCCAGCCTCTCCTCACATAGCGTAAGAGTTGCTTTCTCCAACGTTGTCCATGAAATTCTAGTCTAAATGTTTTCTCTCTAGAAATGACTCTAGTATTTTGTATGAAGGTCTATCTGTAATTCTTTCTACGTTTTAAATCTACCTCACGTGCGAATTTTCTATGAAGAATAGAGAGTTTTGATGCTAAACACATCTTGGATAGTCGAAATTCTCATTCGCTCCTATTTTATACCTCATTTCTCAAATTCTCATTTCGTTACCACTTTCTCGTTCACCCTCCAGATTGTTTAATGTTAAAGCATATTTGCAAACTGTCCTTCCGTCATAATGATACTTCCGAAGTGAGTATTTGAAGTGGTTTATCCGAATGTCGCAGATAGAAAAATTCGCATCTCGAAATTGGATAAATTTTCATCAATTGGATGGATCAATAACTCATTTCCGGTTTTAATGGTATTTCTGTTCTCGTGAACTTTTTCATATGAACCAAACGTGTAACTTTTTCTGTGGAAATTCCTGGAAACTCCATGAGGAACTCTTTTTTTCATATGAATGCTGAGACATTTTACATATTTTTTTAAGGTTGAATAACATTTCTGGGATACAAATAACGTAACAATATTTGAATTTATTGTACTATTATCATTATAAGCAGAAAATTTTGCTAAAGAAAAGTATGGAGGACTAGCAATTAGCAGAATATTGAACCCGTGAAGCCGTAATTAGACGAAATCTTTACAGTTCGAGTCTTAAAAGGAACGGCTGCACGGCCTGTTTCATACAAAACTTAATTTCGGATTTCAGTTCAAAATACTCACCTAAACCTGATGATACATTTTTTTTTTTAAATTAAAGTTTTAGTAAATATCTAGTATGTGTGAGACGTGTTTTATTTATTTTTCTTTTACATTATGAAATATATGCCATGAAAGAAAAAATAATTTTCATAATTTTGAAGACGACTTAGAAAGTTATTTTTCAGGTTTATCGTATTTTTTTCATCTTGAAAATGCCCTTTAACGAAACTTGCTTGATTTGCGAAATCAGTTAGCGACATTATTTTAATATTTTTTTAACATACGGAATCATTAATTGTTTTTGTGTTTAATTCGCAGAACTCAATTTACTTTTTTTTTTAAATTTAAAGTAAACCAAATTTAATGTAAACCAAATTTAATGTAAACCAAATTTAATGTAAACCAAATTTAATAATGTTATAATTCAGTTCTGTATTATTGGGTTCTATAAATTAATAAAGTAAGAAAAATTATTTATTCACCACTACTCAGTATGTTTACACGACCCAAACAATGTAACACTTCTAAATAAGTCAATAGCATTCACATCAATAAAAATCAATTAAGAAAATATTTTCATTTAACACGGGGAAAACACAGTACAAATGTAAGTACCTCACAGAATGGAGAATTTTAAATTATTTTCGACCTAAATCAGTTTTACCGATAATAAATCATTTTAAACAGCGTCCAAGTTAAAATTGTGTGGGAGCAAATAAAATCGTATAAGTGAGTCGTCGCAATGTTGCCTAACTACAGTTTTAAAATGGCATTGTACGGCGAAACAACTGTCTCAATACTATAAAACTCATATACTTGCAGAACTTTTAAACAACATTATTAAATTTAATTTACATTAAATAAAAAATAAAATGTATAAATGGAATCATGGTAATGTAGCCCAAAGTTTTCCTGACTGTCACTATGGGACTATGTCACTATGTTGTGGGCTGACGGTAAAGGGTAAGGGAAGGAGATGGAGAAGAAGAGGGTGGGAAAGTACCTGGCTATTCAAATCTGGTGAACAAACAAGGCTAAAGTCTTTAATCAACGCTTCGTTAATGAATGGTGATCTTTCACCAGAGTAACATTGGTTGAATTTAGAGTTGACAATCTAACATAAACTCATATATCCGCCCTAATAACATTTTCTTTGTTCGATAATTATAATTAATATGACCTAAAACCCAGCAACGACATTGCTTACGACCATGTATAATATGAAGCCACCCTAACTACGGCCACCTCAACAAGGCCAGGGCACAGAATGAACACTGGTTTTACCATAACTGACGTAACAAGACAACCCAGTGCTTAGAAATATTATCATGATATTTGAAATAACTCTAATCTTCTTCTTCGTATGGTGGAGGAGAGTTGGTGGAAGTCACAATGGGGTGCTGAGGTTATTCAGCCAGTCGACGGCGTCGGGAGTCACTTGTTTCAGAACAGTTTTTTTGTTTGTTTGTAATAAAAGGGTTATGGTACTGTGCCTGTCTTACTAGTAGAACCTATGTTGAGAGCAGGCAAAGTTCACAGTTTACAATTTATATTTTATAATGTTTACAGAGTTCGCAAAGTTTACAGTTTACCATTCACAGTTTATAATGTTTACAGAGTTCGCAAAGTTTACAGTTTACAATTTACAGTTTACAAAGTGTACAAAGTTTACAAATTTTATAAAGTTTATAAAATTTACAAAGTTTACAAAATTTACAAAGTTGACAAAGTTAACAAAGCTTACAAAGTTTAAAAATACAAGTTTACAAATTACGGATGTGCCGTAGGGAAGGGGACTTCCTTCTACGATTTTTTCTTTTACGAAATGCAAATATTCCCAGGTTACAAAAAACCTGACAATATTTGAAAATCTTCTACTACCATCACAGGAAGCGAAAGATATTGCTTGTGTTGTGATGGAGGACTTATCCATCCAAGGAATTTAACTTACGACCCCTGGATAAGACGTAAACGCGATGGCAACTTAACCACTGACCGATCGATGTGTTCTGTTGTTTGAATATGTTCACATTCACAAAGTTCAGAATCCTTAAGGTCCCATTTATGCATTATATGGGCACAATATTGATGGCCTATTTCCCTTGTTTGTATTGCCTATATGGGGGTTAAGGATTTCGGTTATTTTTTAAAAGATTTTTTATTGAACATGGAATAACAGTAACGACTGCGCCAAGCTAGTGGGACTATTGCATTCCCAATACGTTGGAGTATGTTGTGAATCTGCAAGGGGTGGGAGAGGAAGAAGATGAGGGAGAAGAAGATTTGGCTATAGCAGGGTATTCAGAGCTGGTGACCAATGCTATTTCTTGATTGATTACCAATGCTGATTCTGAATTGTGGTTTTATACCAGGGCGATACTGAGGGCGCAAGTTCAACACCCAGCATAATGAAAGAATAATTTTTTTTTCTAACTAGTTCATAAAATAATTTTACGAGTAAACATCATTTTTACAAATTTCAATTTTTAAAGATTCAGAATCAAAACGCTTGAAATAACTGTTGTTGGAATGTATAGATTTACCTTAATATACAATTTTGACAGCTAGACGCAAAAGTTGCGTGACATGTATTTTGGCACCAGCCTAGTTCACTGCCATCTACGTTTGTATCGCGTAATTTTGACTGCGGTAATCAAAAATTATAAATCATTTATTAAAGAGTCAAACTAATAAATTCCCTAACAAAATATTAGTTTTTTGTAAACAAGAGGGACCTTTTTACTTATTTGCTCTTTTACACCCCCCCCCGCCCCCAGATTACAAAAATTGATTAAAATAGGTAAGTAATTACTGTTAATAATTTTTTTTTATAAATCATTTAATAAAATTTGTTATTATTAGAAATAAAAAAATGGAATTATTTTTATTATTTACACTGATATGAAAATAGACAGCTATTTTTTAATTGTTTTATTATTTAATTATTAATTATATTTAATTCACCATTAACGCTTTTTCTGATTTCTAAAATATGAATTTTGTCTAATTGTAAACCGGTTGTATTTGTGTGTAAAATTTTGATTAATAAATGGTTATTTTAATATATTCCAAAAACATTTGTCTTCCTTTATTTTTCCCTGGTAGAGAAATTTAATGTCTCTCGGATAGTTGGTACTGAAATAAACATGTCATCGTTTTAGCTGCTGCGTTATTAAAGCATTTTCAAACAAACGTGGTAGATATTCACATTTCAGAAGCTAGTAAATATTTATTCATTTGCATGCTGAAAAATACACCCTTGCGGTAGTAAGAAGGGTGGTTTCTTATGAGATTTCACCTCCTGTCTCCTCTTCACCACTGCAGCCCCTTCCTTTTCTCCACCCCCCGCCTGTCTTCGTGTTTTAATATCATCACTGAAAGGAAGTTCTAAGCGATGTAGCCCGGGGCACGGATCTCAGAACTGCGGGGTATATTTATTTATCAAGTCTTGCCTCTGCCACTTGAGTAATTTTGCTTATTCGGCGAACCGTGCATCTTTGGAGATGCCGTCTTTGTCTTAAGGCGATGCAATGTGAAATAATGCAAAATTTTATATTTTTGGTTTTGAAAATTTGATAGCCTAGAAATATCATAGGTGATTTATTTAAATACTGCACGTAGAACAAACCTTAGTCTTTTTATAAGCCTAGAGAGATAAAGATTATAAACCTAAAAAAATGTTTAGAGTGCAAAATCTCCTACTTACGAAACTTTTTTCGGTTATTGTCATTTCGTTAATTATGGTAAATGAAGTTTTTTATTATGTGACATTTATGCCTGAGCTTTACAAAATAAAATAGAAACACGCGTTTTGGTGATGTATTTTTTTTTTTGCGGAAATTCAAACACGCAGCCGGTGTTAAGAGCTAAATCCAAAATTAAGTTATATATGAAACAGTTCCTTTTTAGCGGGGATTTCAAACTTTCCGCCACCTCGGGAGTGCGTGATTTCATTAGAATTTTACGAAGTGGATCCCCTCAATAAGTTGCACAGTAATGGACGTACTTCACTCAAGAATTTCATTTATTTATTTCTTTAATACAGCATTTATTTATATTTTTTAAACTGACAATTCGTGGTGTATGTCCATTATAATAATGTATTAAAATAATTTTAAAATTTTCCGCACTTTTAATTTTGTTCATCTGACCGGTTACAACCTATTACGGTCATCTTCAGACTGATACAATTTTTTTCTTAAAATAATACTAATTGACTCTCCACACACCCTCCCCAAAGATAACATAGGCATTGGGGGAAATATTTTCCCTAAATTTTTTTACTAAATCCTGATTTAAGATACTGTAGAGTTTAAGATATTTAATAGTTTTCCACCCCTGTATTACCGTATTTTAAGAAAAAATTGTACCTGTCTAAAGACGATCGTGATTGGCTGAAACCAGAAATATTTAAAAAAAAGTGGAAAAAGTATCAAAATGGTTTTCATAAATTACTTGATTTATTAACAGATATGAGAGCACTTTAACTATCCAACTAGGATGTTCCCGTTTTAAGACAGTCAAATTGACAAGTTTAGTTATTATTTAACTACAAAAAAATTAAAATAACATAAATCTATGTTACACATGATAGCAACTTACGTAAGTTTAAAACCTTTTTTTTAATATTGTATTACCGTGTTACACGTCTTAAGAGCAACTTATATAGGTAAATGCAATCAAAAATAAATTGAAATAATATAATACGTTTTTTGGTTTTTTTATTGCAAATTAAACGTAGTTTGCACGTCTTGACAGCAACTTATGTAAGTGCAATAAATAATAGAATACTATGTTAAATATGATAGGAACTTATGAACGTGAAATAAATAAATACAAATTAAATAGTATAATACTACGATACACATGAAGCGACTAAGTATATCTTCAAAAAAGAAAGATTGGAAATATATGTAAGAATACAGCCAAATAGTAGAATTTTATATAAATATAATCGTTGCACGTTTAGTTAATAGGTTGTTGGGGAGTTGGTTCCAGAATTGTGATAGAAGCATTAAAACATAGTTGATAACATGTTTAAGATTTGTTAGAGATGTGCGACAATAGAATGCAACAATAAGCGTCAATAGGCTCATAAAGCACCATCATACTTGACTAATCTCTGCGTAAAGGGCAATCTTACTTAAAAGTAACTCACGCTCAGGTCAGCCAAATCTCATATGTCTAACAGGGTGGTTAAACCCTCTCATACGAGTACAAATGCTTCAAATTTTCTGGACCGAGCTTTTAATGTGCTGGATCCATATTTTTAGAATGACTTACTTTATTAATTTAATAATAATCACTTTCTTTAAAACCACTGTATTTATTATGTAAATATCTACATTTTTCAGGAGCAAAACTCCTTTCTTAAGGATTAACAATTTACCTACTAAAAATAATGACAAGCATAGAGAAATAATAATAAAATAGAACAAATTAAAACAAAAAAAATTAAAAGTAACTGTTCAAAGCAGGTAAGTAATATTTTTTTTAATAATTGAAGAATAAAAGCTTATAAAATATTAAATAAAATAAATGTTTTTATTAGAAATTATAGAAAGATTTTTTTTTATTATTATTATAAATAAAATAAGGAAAATAGCAGGGCATAAAAGGTACTTTACTTTGCGTCACGACTTTACTTTACTTTAATGACTTTAGTTTAAAGTAAGAAAACAATTTTTAACTTCTTAAAAAAATAAAAAATGCGTATTTTTAAAAGGGAAACTTTAACAAAATGTAAAACGCCTTTGGGGTGATTTTAATTAGTGAACGATTCTATATATAAGATAACCATTTGTTTTGTTTCTACATGCATATAAATTAATGTAAGTTTTTAACTTTATTTGTTTGTCCTCGATGTTCTCGAAAATCACTGGACCGGTTTCGCTGAAAATAGCACAGTTTGTTTTTATTAGTGCCGGGAAAGTTTAGAAAGTTAGTTTGAATAAAATCCAATATGTCAAACTGTTGCTATAACGTTTTGAAATTAGTATGAAAAACATTGAACCTGCCATGTTTTATTTAGGTTAGCCCATAGATATAACACTCTGGTTAGCCACAGATTGCATATTCAAAAGAAGAAGGTTTTTTTGGGTAGAATATTTTCAAAATGGAAAACACGAGTTGAAGATACTTAAGAACTTTATGATTTAGATATGTTTTGAAAAAAATAAACGTTTGGAATTAAATAAAATATTTAAATGAACGTTCTTTATTTGGAGATAGTTATTTATAGAAGAATGTATGACGCAAATGTGAATGAAAGAAGAGGCCGGGCACGCCCGAGGAAGACATGGCACGATCAAGTGAATCAAATACTCGAGTCGGGCCATGTTAGAAGTCGGAATAATAGAAGAGAATGTAAGAGACGATGTATGAATGTGAATGAAGCAAGAAGTGTATGCCAAGACCGAGTTGTTTGGCGGTCCGTCCTGTCTGCCTACCCCTGCGGAGAAACGGCGTGATGGTTAGTTAGTTAGTTTTTTTTATAGATATCCAAAACCTGGTCCGCCTCAGCACAGGATCTCCTAGTGAGGAGGACTATGAAAAAAATTCTATAATATACATGTATTTTTAATATTTATACCTTACCTTAAAATGTCATAATTATATGGAAACTAATAAAAAAAATAAAAAAAATAAATAAAGTTACTTTCGCTGTCAAATCAATTATGGCACCATAGTGTCAAGCAAGAATTTACAACTTCATAACTTTATTCCAAATCCTGAGCAAGGCCGGTACACATCAGCTAGTTATTAAATACAAATGCATAAATCAGCAAATAAAAATAAAGTAACAATTCGAAAGCTGATCTAAAATTCCTAAATGACATGTTTTTTTTACCTGCAATTAATACTTATTATGATACATAATTAAAAGTTGCAAGCTGTGTAAATGGACACTTTGATGGCATTCACATGGTGACTTTCAAAATCACCCTGTGGACCGTGTAACTTGTGTATTGTGAATTAATTGCATTTTTTTATTTGGATTTTATGCAGTGATAGGGTTTATTTCGCTAAATCAAGAAGGTAATCGTTGACTAATTTACCCAGAAGATTTCGATACGTTAGTTCAATAAGGAAATAAATCAAAATTTCTGGGTTTTGAGTTAATGATGCAAAATGGTAAAGAAACTCTACCTCCTCATATTTCAATAAAAAAATAAGTCTAATTCATCCTAATTATGTAGTCAGATAATTCTTTATTTAATTATAATGAAATTGGAACATTCTTAGTTCAATGGAAAAACATGCCAAATGTTTCCGTTTGGAACTTAATGAATGTAGCCATTTACACCTATGATATAATAGGTTGATAAATTACTTACGTTTTGTACCTATTTTTATGTTATAGGTGGACAAAATAACTTTATATCAGAGCGATGTTTTTATGAATAATTTTCAAAACCAATTTTCTCAAAATGAGGTATTTTGAGTTAGTTCCCTATTGAACTAAGGTATCGATTTGAGGTTTTCGATTTCCATGTATCGTGTATGATTTTGAACAATTTTGGAAATTGCCTTTGAGCAAAGGATGTCAGGGTTGTTAATGGAACTATGGAATTATTTTTAGAGTGATGGGTGTCGTGATGATGTTCTATGGATACCCATCCATAGAACACCATCACGATACCCATGGAGGGAAAAGGTGTTTTTCTGTGTGTAATTTAATTTCTTCGAATAATACGCCACTGGGGTATCGAAAAGGTTTTTGAGGATGACTCTTAGTATTGGATTCTGTGCTTTTGCTAATGGATCCAATATTATTTTGGAATATCCGTCCCATCACAAGAATGCATTTTAAGTGTAGAGAATAACACATGGCATTGAACTGCCACAAGAAATACACACAATTAAGGTCTTTAAATAAATTATTTCAAAAGCTCGTAATGTTCTAATATGAACATAACATATAAAAATAATGAATGCCAGGTGGTCGATTTCCACTGAAAATTCTGGGTGCTATTCCATAGAGAAGACATCTAGTGGACCGCCCCAGTCACAGGTGGGAGAAGCAACTTCAGAGGCTGTGCGAGGAGATGCTGGACCTACTATGTACGGATGCCGTTAATGTGGCATAGGATAGGGACGCCTGGTGGCGTCTTGCTGATGCGATGGATCCCCGACCCGAGTAGTACAAGGAGAAAAAGATAATGATGACGAACTTTAAATAATTATAAGCAACTGTTTATAAAGTAAAAAATTAAATTAATTTACTTTGTGTATATGATTGGGACCGAAATGACAATCTAGTCTCCTTTAATGGAAGCAATATTCCCAACAAGTCCTCCATTGATATGCTTGGTGTAACCTTAATTGACCAGCTCAGGTATGGGGGCTCCATCGAAGCCCGAGTAAAGTTAGCCTCTCAGAAGCTGGGCGTATTGTATAGAGCCCGCAGATACTTTAATAGTACACAACTGCTGACCCTGTACAAATCGCAAGTGCGCCCCATCATAGAATTTGGCAGCCACCTCTGGTCGGGAGTCCCAAAATATCTGAAAAAAACCCTTGACTCTGTGCAGAAATGATTCGCCTATCTTAACAAATGGGTTGCAATCTTTGGAGCACAGACGTCAGGTAGGAATGCTGTCCTTGTTCTACCGGTATTTTAATGGAAGATACTCCGAGGAACTAGCGTCATTGATCTCTTCGGCACCGGTGCATAGTCGGGAAATAAGCCAAACGCGCGCCCAACATTTTGCGACCCGTTCTCATGTGAACGGTTCACTTCTACGACTCGTTCTTGTGTTCAACAGCTCGGCTATGGAATGATTTGCCGGCCTCTGTATTTCCTCCATCCTATAACATGGGTCTCTTCAAGACCCAAGTTCACTCCTTCCTATCCTCTAAAAGACCCTCCACACAGCATCCCCAAAGACGATATAGGCCTTGGGGGAAATTATTTTCATCAGGGTCTCATGTGTGGAGTTACTGTAAAAAAAATAAATACCACGTGAATTTACCTTAGGATGCTCTCTGACGGTCCGGTGAGGAACGAACTTTTCACTCGCTACTGGAGACACTGCGCAGAAAAGTCCCACAATAGACTGCGTTGCAAACCGTTATCTTACTTTAGCAAACTTGACTTTTCTGTGTAGTGTCTGCAGTAAAGAGTGAAATGTTAGTTCCTCACCGGACCGTCAGAGAGCAGCCATATTTCCTTAATGAACATAATGAATGTTTTAACTGCTTCCAATGGTATAAAAAAATACAGTTCACACATTTCCTCACTGGTTTCATAAATGTAATTATTTTTGTCTTCACAAAATAAACGCATAAATTTGTTTTTGAACCACTTCAATTTAATATAATAATCTCGACCGGTTTCGGTAAAAGACGACTTTTTTTAGATATTTTTCCATTGAATCGCTTTGTTCTACCTAAAAACCCCTAATTACCCCTTCCCCTTTAATCGCCTCCCACTCCAACGCCTAAATATGCATTTATGTTCATCATATGTAAACATCAGATGGAAAGACTGATAGGGATATTGAAATAAGGGTGAATGGAGGAAACTCCATTGACGAAGGACTGCGCAAGGTTGGCGCAAACAAAAAGTCCAAGGAAGCGAAGCTAGCAGTCTACAATGGAGTGCTGATACCAACCCTGATGTATGACAGTGAGGCATGAAACTGGCAGAGGAAGGATGAAAGTGGACTGAATGCTGTAGAAATGATATCTCTGAGACGAATGTGTGGTAAAACCATATATGATCGTGTGAAAAATGTTGAGATTCGTAAAGAATGCAAGGCTGATATAAGCGTAGTGAGCAGGATTAAGAAAGGGACGCATAGATGGTTTGGGCATGTAGAGCGAATGAACGAAGAGAGGAGTGTTAGGAGAATATATGAAGCGAATGTGAATGGAAGAAGAAGCCGGGGACGCCCGAGGAAGACGTGGCATGATCAGGTGAATCAAATACTCGAGTCGGGCCATGTCAGAAGTCGGAATTACAGAAGAGAATGTATGAGGCGTTGTATGAATGTGAATGAAGCAAGATCGAGTTGTTTGACGGTCCGTCTTCTCTGCCTACCCCTGCGGAGAAACGACGTGATGGTTAATAATAATAATAATAATATTCGGATGATTTTTATAGCGCCGTTTTTGTGAAAAATCACCTCAAGGGCGCTTTACAAATCTTACTTCCTATTCTTACATTATTCCTATATTAAATCTATGACATTTTTTTTGGACACTATCATTATACATTATTTATAGACCATATAAAGGATGCAGTTAAATTATCAAAACTAAATACGGCTTGGTCTAAGTTTTCATACATGTTTAATTGAAAAAAAAAATAATAGAAGCTATCTGTATTTATTCTTTACGATATATTGCAAGACGCTAATACGAATGATAGGAGTTATGTGAAGTTGGGCGGCGGGTGAGGACGGGGCCGGGGGTACTGATCCTTTCTTCCAATCTTCTTTGTCTTTGTTGGTGACGCCCCTGGGCTGCGTAACGGGACGCTCGGTGTTGGTTTGCCCATACGCCAGGTGGCGTTCGTCGGCCGGCTTCAGGATCTGGAAAGACCACATCAGCGTGTCGTCTATTTCTCGCCCCAGCCGGTGGTATCCTTCTCGGGGTCGGACCACAGCAGGCCGCGGAGCAGCCTTCTCGGGCACGTCCGTGGGCCGCATGATGCACCGGATCTGCTCCGTGAACTGGAGGTCAGAACTGACAGCAGAAGATCTTCTCGTCAAATGTTAGTTAGTTATGTTCATCATTATTTTTTTCATCGTAGGTTAGTTTTAATATATTCCTTATGAGGGAAGGGTACTTCCGAAACCGGTCGAGAAATGTATGTAGTATGCTTCTATATTATAAGTACGGCAAGCCACAAAGTAAACACTTTTTACGAATAATTTTCTCTTCTTTTAAATTGGTCCATAGGTTTTGAAAGTACTCCAGTGCTCTTTTCGTAAGCATATAGCAAAGATTTCTTCAAAATGGAAGCCTTATGTAATTTAGTTTAGTATTTATATAATAATTTTTTTTTAAACATTGTAACAATATATTCACCAGTAGAAAAGACGTACCTATGTACTTTTATCAGAATAATAATAATTGCCAACCTGGTAATTTTTTGGTATTTTCCGTATGATAATCGCACAAGTGTACCAACTGCCCGAAGCCAGTAGGCATCTCCTGACGGTCTCCGTGGTTGAGTGGTTATGATCCTTGGCTACGAATCTGGAGGTCATGGGTTCGAACAAGAAAATTTTATTTCATTAAATTGTATTATTTCACAAATTATTATTCTTTAAAAATAACATATAGTGTATTTGCGGTTCGTTCCAGAGTGTTAGATACTGTAAGTATCGCCCTGGTGAAAGACCACCATTCAGAATCGAAACGTTACTTGAAGTAGCTTTAGCCTCATTTTGTGATTATAATTGTGAAATAACCAGGTACTTCCCAACCTTCCTCTCACTCATCTTTTTTCCTTCCTCAATACCTTCAGCCGCACAATATACCCCAATTAAGGATGCCATAGTCTCAGTGTCTCCAGACGAGATGGGAGCAGCTGGGACTTTTCTGTGGTATCACATTTTTATAAAAATCACCACTTTAGAGTATGTTGTGACGCTGACGGAAGGAAGGAGAACACTTAAAAGGGTAAGAGAAACGCTGATAACTACTTGATCATTTATATCTAATCACTAAACAAGTAAAATGCCATTTAAAGTAACCTTTTAAATATGAAATATCTTCCAGTTGCAGAGAACGGATCATGAAAAGGCTACATTTTCATATAATTTAATAATATAACTACATTCATCCATTTCCATCGGCATGCAGAGAAGATGCTCATCCCCAATATAATTTTCAACACATCTTGCTGATATATTTTATTCACATTCTTACATCGAATCATTTATTTTCTCCTCTTGTACCGAACGATATAACCACTCGATTCAAATATTTAATTCACGTGATCGTGTCATGTCTTTCTGGGGCCCCGGGCTTCATCTTCAATACACTTTCACGTCATATATTCTCCTGACAAGCCTTTCTCCGTTTATACTATCTGAGCGTCACTTTTTTTATCATACTTGTATATTTCGCGTTCTTTGTATTTGTAATACGTTCAAACAAGGTTTTATTACGCAAACATCTAAGGAATCCCATATTTCCAACATTTAGTCTACTGTCTTCCATCCTTTACCAATACTTTATATGCCTAATGCCTCTCTGAGATACATTAGGGTTAGTATCAATTATCCATTGTAGTCTGCCAATCTCCTTTCTTTATACAAACGATTATTTAATTGCATTCAGTCCTCCATTAATTTCCTGCATTTATGTAAAATATCTTTTAATATTGTTATATTGAAGTAAAAAATTAAGTAATTATTTTAATCAAATAAATTTTTTTAGCAAAATATTCTAGGTGCAAAAATTTAAGTCAAATATTAAATGAAACTGGGAGCAAATATCATAAATCACATTCCGAGTGCGAGCTGCAAATTCCAGCCCTCGCCGGCAGTACAAAACGATGCCCCACAATCGTTTGGACTGCGCTTTTTCTCTGATGATTTATGAAAATTTGCCTTTAGGATATAAGAGAACAAAAGGGTAAAAAGCAATGAATTTGAAGAAAAATAAATTGGAGAAAATTATGCATTTTTCATTCTGAAATGTTTTTTCGCGCTCTAAATACCTGCTAATGTCATTAATTAGGTCGTTTTATGTTTGTAACTACTGAAAATTATACGTAATACTTATTAAATTGTTTAAGCAGTCAATAGACATGAAAATACATTATCGGACGTGTTCGCCTCTCTAGACAAACGGCAATATGACGTTCCCTCAATGTTTTGACGCGGCCACTTGCCTCAGCTATTTTTACTTGTACGGGAGACGGGCCAGACGAAACACAAATGATATTGAACTTAGAAACCGGCCAACCTCCAACCTTAATCTGTATGTGAATTTATGCAAATATATGAAACGAATTTATGCAAATGTAAGAAATCAATTTATGCAAAATGTATACAGTTGGTAGAGGTGTTCCCACCAACTGAACAAATGAAATGACTGAATAAATACTAGAGATCGAGATAACGGAGTTAGAGAGATAGAGGTGTTGGTGCGCGTCGCCAGATGACTCTCTCACGACCCAGCGTCGCGAGAAAATACAGCATCGCGCACTCACATCAGAGTCTGAAAGCACGTAACAGCGCCTCAGTGGGGTATTATACCATATAGTTATAATAACTACCCTACGGAAATCGAAAATTAGTTAGACAAGCAGCAATATTAGATATGATAACACCTCTACCTCGACCACTCCACCTCACTATGACTTCTGCCTACTCGCCTTCTTCTCTCTGACCAACGCCTACCCCGGATATTCCCCATACCACCGCCACTTCTTTAACCAAGCATCGTCACATGGACCTCGATCAAAAAAGCAAATTGTTCTTCCACGAAGTTTATTAATGAGGATATTAAGTAAAAAAAATCGTTTTAAAATAAAGTCGATAACATTGATTGTTGCGGACGAACATAAGATTTAATAACCTTTTTGTATATTATTTTATCTATTAATTTAGTATTATAACCGTTGTTTATTGCAATCTGTTTAATTATATTTAATTCTTAATCAAAATTATTTTCTATTGTAGTACATTAACTTATTTACTTAGCATAGAATGAACAGTTGATATTAATAGTTTAATTGCTTAACATATGCTATAAAGCATTCTATATTAATCTAGTCACCCCACATGCTTACTACATTGTAATAATTTTGCATATCTTAGCCCCGTTCTATTATCATATCTAGTACCTTTTTATTTTGATTGAAATCTTGGGAGAATAAAGCGTTTTTGTGTCAATGTTCTTTCGATATTCGAATATAAACCGACCGTGTTACTTGAATTAATACAAATGTTAACTCACTAATGTACAAATCTATGTTTTGTCCTTTTTTACAAAATGTTTAACCTCGAAGCAGGCTTTTGAGGTTAAAAATTGAATTGTAAATTTTATGCGAAGGAATAATCAAACTATAATAACAAACCTTACAACGTAGTTTAAATTGTACCAGAAAGAAATAATTAAACAAAGGGATTGAAAACACCCACGCCAGATGTGAGTTCCCTCCAATAGTTATATTATTAATATTAATATAAGTATTCGAATTATAATTTTGTGTTTTGTTTATCCTTTGTCTGGTTATATGTAATTTTATGTAATTTCTGTATATTAACGGGGTTTTTATAACTCTGTTATTCTCACGTAAGTGTGAACATCTGTACCCGACAGTTGATTCCCCTGACAGTTGGCCCCTTGATAGTTGATCCCTCCGACAGTGGATTCCCCTGACAGTTGGCCCCCCGACAGTTGATCTTTCCGACAGTTGATCCCCTAAAGGATTATTTCTGCTGTACGTCCTCATTTGTAAAGTAAGTATGCAGAGAGGACATGCGGCCGTATAACCAAAGCCGATGTACTTATATCTGCAGGCGTCTTGAGTGGAAATCCGTTGCATAAAATATTTTTAGTAACAATAATGCCGAGTCTCCGAAAGAGTATGCAGTACTATACGGCCGAATAATAGAATACGACATACTTATATATACAGTTGGCTTAGGGAAAATACGCTCTAGGTTCCTACCTGAATATAATATAACTAAATGTCCCGGAAGGTGTATGAAGAGAGGATATCCATTTTAGGTTTCAAATTAGCAAATAATGCAAAAAAAAAAAGATTTTATAAGTTTGTAACAAAAGTCGTCCGGTGGTAGGTAGTTTTTGAAAAGGTGAGAGTCCTTCACTTCTGGTACCCTAATTACTGTATCGGGTAATAAAATTGTACCCGTCTGTTACACATTAATTTTTTTACCTGGTCTACTCCTTCGGCGACTCGGTAATATTGTTAGTAAAAACATTTTATGTAGCGGATTTCCACTCAAGACGCCTGCAAATATAAGTATATCGACTTTGGTTATACGGCCGCATAGCCTCTCTGCATACTTACTTTACAAATCAACTGTTGGAGGGATCAACTGTCGGGGGGATCAACTATCGGAGGGATCAACTGTCGGGGGGATCAACTATCGGAGGGATCAACCGTCGGAGAGATCAATTGTCGGGGGGATCAACTATCGGAGGGATCAACGGCCGGGGGGCCAACTGTCGGGGGGCCAATTGCCATGGAACCATTGGTTAGTTAAGGTCAGAGTGGTATTTGAGCGATTACTTGTTTGAGTGACCAGTGACGAAATGTGATTATTTGTTGTTGTTTGAATTTGAAAAAAATGTATTTTTTAAACGAAAAAACCGGAACTTTCAACAATCATGGTATAGTCAGAAATTTAAAACAAAATCATCGCCCCTACCGACCTTGTCCACTATGCCCTAGAGATATAAGCTTAGAGAGAAACTTCAAGACACCTTGTAAAGAGTTAACTTTACCAAACCTGATGCTAACTAATGTAACCTAAATTACCAGGATTTACTAAACCTAATAGATCGATAGTAATGCAGGATATTATACAATACATTGAGGAATTGTTAATAATATTCGGAAATTTTGATCGTCTAAACACTCAAACTTAAAATTGAAATTGGCTGCCATCAAAGTCTTAGAATAGATTTACTATAACCCAAAGTGTAATTAAGCAGAAAATCGATCATAGTTTGAAAACTTCAGGAGAATCTGATGTTGATTTTCGAAGTTACGAACGCTTCGTTGCTTTTATCGAAATATTAAAAATGAATTATCTAGATTGATCGATTGTTAGAGCTTGATGGGAATTATGGAAAACTTTTCAAATAAGATTGAATAATTGGATTACATCTCAAAACCACATTAGCTTAAATATTATTTTTTTAAATTAGTCTACCAACTACCAAATATCTAAGAAGGTGTTAAGTTTTAATAAATCAAATTACAGGAAGTTGGTAGAACAAAAACTTCCGACAAATGAAGATTAGAGAGCGGATTGACAAAAATAAGGGGAGACGTTAAAATGTTGATTTTTTTTTTGTGAATACCGCACAAGAGACTCAACAGTTCCCAACCGTCTGGAGCCAGTAGGACTACAGCATCCCCGTTTGGGGTACATTGTGAGGCTGAAGTCAGTGAGGTGGTGAATAAGATGGAGAAGAGTAAGGTAGGGAAGTAACTGGCTATTCAGATCTGGTCACCAAACACGGCTAATGCCATTTCAAGCAACGTTTCGATTCAGAATGGTGTTCTTTCACCAGGGCGATATTGACACTATCTTCCACTCTGGGACGTGCCGCAAATATACAATATATTATTTTTCATTACTTAATTGTGAAACGAGACAAATTAATTAAAACAAAAAAAAATTGTGTACGACGGGATTTGAAACCGCGACCTCCGGAGAAATAACGCATACATTCATATGAACCTCCGGCGTCCTCTACTTCTTCTAGCATTAGCGACATTCACTCTCGCTTCATATTTACTCCCGACGTTCCATTCTTCATTCACCACTCCAAGTGTCATACGATTTCAAGATAAAGTACCTTTACTTCGCATGAGTAAAAAAAGGGGGGTTGTATTTTTCGGGTTTTCTCACTTCTTCGTCTGCCCCGATGATGGAGACAGTAAGGCATTTTAATATTTTGACTGACTATCCAAACGTCATTGGAAACTTAAATTTTTTAACTACCGTTAAATAAAGGAGATACCCTTTTAACCCTTAACTGATTTCCAGAATTTTGGCGGAATTGTTAATATTTCAAAGCAGATTTAAAATAATGAATTCCACCTTCCCTATAGATAACGATGTGCTAAATATGCTTATATTTCTCGCACAGACAGTTACATAGTTTATCACTGAAAAACTGTATACATAATTTGTATTTATTTATTTAATATCGCCCCAGAGGGCTTTTACATATTTAAACATTAAAATGATTATGTGTACAGAAAGAAGAAAAAAAAGTTTACACCAAAATAACATGATAAATAGTTGGTATATAACATAAGTGTAACATATGTATAATATATATGTATGTATAATAATGTATTAGTGCATGACACAGAGAAGTTATAAAGGGAAAGGTTTTTAATTTGTAGATACTACTCTTTTTTTGTTAATTAAAAAAAAATTATGATGGAAATTATTAAAAAAACAAACAAACATATTTTCTATGGCCATCAGATTTTATAACAAATAATCCTAATAGTTAATAAACAATATAGATTAAAAAATGAACTTCCTTTCATTGAAGGCCATTTTCAAACTGCGGCTAATCCACATTGTCTACACCGAAACAGTTGTAAAAATAATAAAAACTAAAAACACTTGCCGAACTTATTAGAAAGGTTATTAAATTTGATTTACATTAAATTGAAAAAAAATAAATTAAATGGAGTTCTACGAATTAATCACAAAAACAATTAGTCAAAAACGAACAATATTAAAAAAAAAATTTATTAATGAAAAAAAGGGGAGTGCCATACGTTTGGAGGAATAATTAAAGTCTAAGAACGTCTAATAAAAACTATTTATCGCCCTACATACTGCGCAATGCGCAAAATTAATAACAAAAATGTTAGACAGAATCTGTGTAAAAGTAGGAACATCAATTGTCATTTTATTGTGTTATATGGAAGAAAATTTCATAGACAAACTATTCTTGTATTTTGCGGTAATTATACCCGTACTTCTGTTGCCTCTTTGTGAACCTCGATTTTCTACGTGGGAAGTATTCAAAATGATATCCAGTTCCGAGGATAAAATATTGGAGAATATTAAATAAGTAAAGTTGTGTTAAACACGAGAAAAAAAGAATGTTTGGTTCGATTAAAAGATTCTAACCTGTTTAAAAAAATACAAAATTATAAACAAACATGGACATATTTCAATAGAGCTTAGAACAAACAGGCCTTGGTATATTCATCTACCTAAAATACATATATCTTTTTATTCAGATACATATTTAACATTTCTCCAGTTTATGTTATTTGAATATACACAGAAGCTTCTTACTAAAATGGAAAATGCTTGAAATTTTACGAAACAACCTTTCTGAGAACCTCACGTCAGTAAAACATAGTTTAATTTCCTTTCGAGCTTAAACTTTAAGTGAACGTGATTTAAGTTCCGTTCTTCTTCGCCAAGTCTTGTGTAGCTTTTAAATTAGCACCATTTTTCAGAAGAATTCGCTGTAGTAATATTACTACAACTTCTTAGTGTATACTTTTATGTACAAAAAAAAACAGGGGTCTAAACTATAATGCAGAATATTTGTGAGTCCGTCTTACTTACTAAACTCTTATTTCTATTTCTAAATTTGAACATATTTCTATATCTGTATTTTTAAGGACAAGGTAACTATTATCAGCTCCAAATATAATTTCTGTCTTTATCTTTAGAGATTTGAAAGATTAATTTAACGGTCACCACTTTAAAAATACAACAAATAGAATAAATTCCATACGGGTGATTACGTAAATGTAAAAGGTTTCAAAAGACAATAATCTTGAAATTGTAATCTTAAAATTCTATATGAATCACGTACTGGAATATTAAAGAGAACAATCAAAATTGTTTTCACCCAATCTTAGACATTTTGGGATGTATTTCAAAGAATTTTAAGATTACAGTTTAATGATTTTTATCGTTTGAATCCTTATACATTTTCCAAACTAGTCGTATATAACTTACAGATAAAACATTTGTGGTATTGCTTGAGTTAGCAATCTGAAAAATTATGTTTTAGACATTTTAGTGCTGGCCTAGTAAAAAAAAAAAAACCAAGGAAAGCGGTTTTAGTTACTTTATAAGGGCGATACTGGCAGTATCCAGAGCGGTAGAAACTGTCAATATCGCCCTGATGAAGGACCACCATTCAGAATCGAAACTTTTCTTGAAATAGCCATTTAGCCATGTTCGGTGACCAGCTCTGAATAGCCAGGTACTTCCCCACCTTCCTCTAACTCATCTCTTTCTCTCCTTAACACCTTCAGCCCTATAGCATACCCCAATGGGGATGCCATAGTTTAACTGGCTGCAGACGGTTGGGGGCAGCAGGAAAACTTATGTGGTATCGCATAACAAAAAAGAAAAAATCATTTAAATTTTCAAATATCCACCGATACCCTTTTTTATTCGAGATTTTAGTAAAAATTTATGAAGTCACTGATTTAAATTTCTAATTTCACTGAGTAGTAGTTACAATTGAGTAATATTATCATTATTATTTACTAATTACTTATTATTACTTACTTTACTACCCACTTATTACTATTTATTTTATTTTTTATTTATTTTTTTTACCTCCCTATTATTATTTACTTATTAATATTTTCATAATTTTATTTACTTATTATTATTTCTCGTTTAACTAAAATTGTGTTGCCGCTCATCTCAACACAGAACTGTCCTAGTGAGATGAGTGGCTAATGTTTTTTAAATTTAAGAATAAATATACGAGTATATCAAATTAGCAAGGGAGGAGATTTTGATACTTAAACGAAAATTTAAAAGTTTCTTAGGGAGTAATATTATATAGGGTGTTTCAATAAGGACGCTCGATTTTAAAATGTAAATAAAACAAGTTGTGTGTGAGATATCCACTCAATTTTATTTCGTTTGTTTTTGTATTTTATGGCAATAAGTGTGGAATATAACATCGTTTGTATGTCCGCCGCGGTTTTGTTTGGTGGCACGTATTCGGGATATCCAATTTTTAATGACTTTGTCGCATAAATCTGGCTGAATTTGCTGGATGGCGTTTGCTATGTTGACTTTGACGACGTCAATTGTTTGTCTTTTACTCGCATAGATGCGATTTAAGATAGCCCCAAAAAATAATTTCTTTACTTGAAAATGTGTAAAAGCCCATTTAGGTCGTATATAATACAATAAATAAATAAATGACGGGATATTGTACCCTTAATATATACTACCTAGAATATAAATTAATATTTGCTTATTCCTCATTATTATTCGGTTGATTTACGTTCGTAGTAATTTTTAATAATGTTTAGATATTGAAGTGTTTTTATTATTTTACCATTACGTATGTAAATACGCCTCCCATAACCACGAGCTACTGGATCTCAACTTATGAAGAGTAAATCAATAGGATGTTTAAGTATATGATTTATTATGTTACAATTATGTAAAGTTTTTTGTAATATAAAAAAAAATTGTATGTATACATATATCGAAATGTAATTATTTGAATTATACTGAGCTACTGAATGTATTATAATTATAAATGAATACAGAGTGTGTCGTGAGCCATGAATCAAACAAACTGAGGTGATAGTGGAGGTTATTTGCAATCAAAATAAACAAATATGTGGCGATCCAATTCTAAACCCAGTTATATCAATTTTAGATTTTTTTATACCCAGAATGCTATCTAAAAAATGTACAAGATTTTTTCAATAAAGAAAATTCTAATTAAGCTGTTAAATAACGTATCTATCGAATGAAAGTATTTCTATCAATTCCGTATCCATATTACAATAGTGAAAATGTTTTTTGTAATTTTTTATAATAATATTTTTTGTAATAATTTAATTTTGTCTATATTTGAAATTATTATTTTTTAGTATTTTGTATATTTCTGATGAGGAAAGCGTTGCTTTCGAAACATGTTAATATGTTTACGAGTTAATAAAGTTATGAATAAAAAGTGATTTTTAATTCATATATTTTTTTTTAATTCTTGGATAATAAAACTTAACATTAACTTAACTTAACACGAATGAAGCTCACGCAAAAAGTATGTGCCAGAGAAAGTTGAACCATAACTAAAAAAAAACTTCAGTTTATGCTGAATCCAGAAAAGTACAACATATTGGTCTCTGTAATATATAAAGTAGTATTAATTGTAAAATAGTTTGTAATTAAAATTTTATTTGCTGTAATTTTTCAAGTTTTTTAGGCGTTCGGAGAGAAACAACAATTAAAAAAAAAATTGTAAGCTTACATTTTTTTTGCAATAAATGTTCAAAATATCTTCCACCGGTTCTCAGGCACAAACGACATCGTCGTAATTTTTCTAATTTTGAACCCTCTTAAAGCGCGGTCATTATTTTTAATTGCACTGAAATAAAATGAAGCTGTTGGCTACGATCATCTGTAAACCGTTTTAATGGTAGTGGTTATGCTATTTTCAAATGGTAATTTCTTAAAAACATACGTATATATAGACAAGTAGTGGCTACCATGACTTGAGCGCCGCCCTATTTTACAGCCTTATGTACCGGACCCCGAAGCATCTGGAACACTAGTCAAATGACACGTTAGCACTATGATATTTCGTAAAAAATATCATCAAGTGTACACACATACATCATGCCGTCTAGTATATTTTGTAAAATGTAATATTTTAAAGCTCTATGACTAAAGGTAGAAATGAACTGGCTTACTAAAATTAACACTCTTAAGATACGAAATCCAGACAAAAAAGCTATTCAAATTTTATCGCAATAGAGTATGTTTCTTTGCATAATTTAAAACAAAATATATAAAATACTTCTATACCATACTAGATATTTGCTATAACTTTTGATGAAAAAGGGATTATTCGGTTTAGGTGAGTATTTTGACCTCAAATCCAAAATTAAGTTTTGTATGAAACAGACCGCGCAGCTGTTCCCTTAACGTGTGGCTTAAAATACTAAGTGGTATATTGCTTTGTAGATAGGTAGTTCTAATATCCAGCGGGATAGATGCTAGTATTATATTTTTTATTACTAATTTACATTCATAAATACAAAAAAACAAGAAATAACAACAATCACACATACTAAAAACAATAGATCTCAGACTCAAAAACACATACAACAAGGAACCACAAACACAACATCTGGACAAACAAACCTCTTATACTATGGTACTAAACACTAGAAAATCCCACTATCCTTTAAAAATCCCAACGATAATAAATTTAAAAATCAAATAAAACACTGGATACGTTACATAGGGAGATCTGAAATAGAAAATGTATTAACATCAAATACAGTCTAACACCGAAACCAGTCAACTCAACTTAAAACACCTCACCTTAGTATTATTTTAATTTTTTTCATCAAGCACACAATTTTATGCAGTATAATTAAATATTTTGTAAATGAAATCCTCAGCACGAGAAATCCCAGTGAGAATATCATTATTTGTTATTTTATTATAAAAAAAAGAAGATAATAAAACATTATTATTATTATTATTAATATCAGTCAACGATCTACTTCAACGAAACACGTTGGGAATTTTCAGATATGACAATAAAATAAGTTCATTTCCATTGATTATCTGGTTGTAGGTATCACGTCCACAGATAAAAGATGAATTAAAAAAATACATTTCATGGTGCTTAAGTTTATTAAAAACACTTTAAATTACTTCAGAAATCTTTCCATAATTCTATAAATTTCGGAATTCAATTTGTTTTGGGCCAATAATTCCTTGAAAGTATTTATACGTATGCTGATTGAATCAAATAAACTAGGAGGACTTTTCGAATTCAACGTTATTTATTCAGTTAGGAAACACGTTTCCAGCTGGGTAGGTACCTAATCTTGTTTTTGTCCGATTTTCAATAAGGTTATTTTCAAAAAAGGTTGAGAGATGGCTGGAATGTCTGATAACGAACAAAAGCAAATTATAGTCCAAACTCCATTTGGAATAATTTGTAATGAATTTCGTTTCTCATTTTATCTAGAAATAAAAACGTTTTTTCGTTGTGAACTTCCATGGAAACAATAATACCAAAAATATTTCTTAAGTGTGAAGAATCGATGTTCACACTTAACGCAGGTGTAGAAAATATCCCTCTAAAATGTTAAAAGCTTACCGGTCTGCTCACAGTTGAGTAAATCCGGTTAATAATAATAATAATTGGATGATTTGCATAGCGCCGTTTTTATGAAAAATCACCTCAAGGACACTGTACAAATATTACTTCCTATTCTCAATCTAATTATGTACAAGCAGATACATAAAAATATACTCACCTGACAGGTCGCTTCAGATGAACACAGTTTTATTAGAAATTTTAAGTTTATAGAAGACATGATTCCTATTTTATCCTCCTTTTCTATTGATGTTACATTTATTAGAAGGGTGACACAAGAAGAGCTGGTATTTATTGAAATATTTATAATTCTTAGGACTGAAGACTATTCATAAAATGACCTAAAAAATCTTAAGAATTTTTTAATAGATATTAACTTTTTTTTACACATTTAGTTATTTACAGTGTTGCGGGCTGTGGACGCATTTGCGCAGCGGTGCGTAATTTTTTATTATTTATTCTTTAAGTGACTCTAGGTAAGCACTAACCAGCTAGCCTAGCTAAGCAGTTTACGTGTGCATTTCTTCCATTTATGAATATGATTATCTGAAAAGAAGAGTGGTAAGTTTAGTTCTGAATTCTGTCGAGTCTTTAAGGGAACGGCTGCGCGGCCTGTTTCATACAAAATTTAATTTTGGATTTAAGGTCAAAATACTCACCGAAACCTAATGGTATATTTTTTTTCAATTAAAGACTTAGTAAATATCTAGTACGCATGACAAGTATTTTATTTATTTTTGTTATGCATTACGAAATATCGGCCATTAAAAGAATTGTTTTTTCCGCGATTTCAGAGGCATCTTTAACAATTATTTAGTGACTAACGGTGATTTAAAAAAAGTTTTACCCCATCGATTCTAAAAATATAATGAAATATAAAATTAGAATAAGTATTATGGTGGACTTCAAATTAAATTAAAAACGACAAATTTACTTTGGAAAACAAATTTGCCGTACATAATTTAAAATATCGAAATGAAAAAAACATTTTTTTTAAATGTTTTGTTTTTTATTTTTATTTACACAGCAAATACGATTTTTTTTGCATACCATAAACCGGCAAAATAATTTTCTACATTGCCTCTAAAATTATGAAAATTGTTTTTTTTCATGGCGTATACTTCAAAATTTAAAACAAAAATAAATAAAGTATTTCTTATCCGTACTAGATATTTACTAAACCTTTAATTAAAAAAATATATCATTCGGTTTGGATGGATATTTTGGCCTAAAATCCGAAATTAATTTATATATGAGGCAGCGCAGCTGGTTTGTTTGTTTGTTTGTTTGTTTGTTTGTTTGTTTGTTTGTTTGTTTGTTTGTTTGTTTGTTTGTTTGTTTGTTTGTTTGTTTGTTTGTTTGTTTTTTTGTTTGTTTTTTTGTTCGTTTGTTCAATTGTTTGTTTATTTGTTTGTTTATTTTTATGTTTGTTTGTTTGTTTGTTTGTTTGTTTGTTTGTTTGTTTGTTTGTTTGTTTGTTTGTTTGTTTGTTTGTTTGTTTGTTTGTTTGTTTGTTTGTTTGTCTGTGTGTCTGTATGTCTGTCTGTCTGTCTGTCTGTCTGTCTGTCTGTCTGTCTGTCTGTCTGTCTGTCTGTCTGTCTGTCTGTCTGTCTGTCTGTCTGTCTGTCTGTCTGTCTGTCTGTCTGTCTGTCTGTCTGTCTGTTTTTTTGTTTGTTTGTTTGTTTGTTTGTTTGTTTGTTTGTTTGTTTGTTTGTTTGTTTGTTTGTTTGTTTGTTTATTTGTTTGTTTGTTTGTTTGTTTGTTTGTTTGTTTGTTTGTTTGTTTGTTTGTTTGTTTGTTTGTTTGTTTGTTTGTTTGTTTGTTTGCTTGTTTGTTTGTTTGTTTGTTTGTTTGTTTGTTTGTTGGTTTGTTTGTTTGTTTGTTTGTTTGTTTGTTAATTATTAATTATACAATAAATCCTATGCGATACTCCTATAATCGTTGCAACATTAAAAATATCATAATATTGAAGTGGATACAAATCTTAGCTTAAAGTCATCTTCATATTATTAATTTATGAACCAAATTTCATTAATTTTTATAATTATAATTTTACCCGGAAATAAATAGAGTCACGTTGGTGTGCGACAGTAAAAAGAGACGAGTGCGAAAAATGGCAAAATGAATTAAATATGTCATTCTTTCTATGAAGCAAAATATACATCTAATGAGAAAAACAGGAACATTTCGATGTAATGCCTTAAAGTTACTGAAGTTCATAACAATATACATCTAATGAGGAAAACAGGAACGAGTCGATGTAATGTTTTAAAGTTACTGAACTTAATAACAATATACATCTAATGAGGAACACAGGAACGAGTTGATGTAATGCCTTAAAGTTACCGAACTTCATAACCATAATGGTTTAATTTTTATATTTTTTTAAAGTTACAGGTGTCTCTAAGGGAAATAATTTCTCTCAAGGTCAATATCGTCTTTTGGGATACTGTGTGGAGGGTCTTTTAAAGGATAGGAAGACGTGGACCTGGGTCATGAATAGATCAATCTTGTAGGATGGAGGAAACACAGACGACGCAGATCATTCCACAGCCGAGCTGTTACGTACAAGAAAGCGACCCGTTCTCATATGAAAAATATCAACCGTGTACAAATATTAGGCGCACGTTTGTCATATTTCCCGACTGTGCACCGTTGTCGAAGGTATCAATGACTTAAGTTCCTCAGAGAATCTTCCAATAAAATACCGGTAGAACAAGGACAGCATTCGCAACTGGGACGTCTGTGCTACAAATATTGCAATCCGTTTGTTAACATCTAGCAAATGGACCAATTTTTTTCAGATATTTTAGGGCTCCCGACCAGAGGTGGCTATCAAATTCTATAATGGGACGTACTTGCGATTTATAGAGGGTCAGCAGTTGTGTACTATTAGTATCTGCGGGTTATGTACAATACGTCCAGATTCTGAGAGGCTAACTTTACTTTAGCTTCGATTGAGCTCCCACACCTGAGCTGGTCACGTAGGGTTACATCAAGCATGTCAATGAAGGGCTTGTTGAGAAGATTGCTTCCATTAAGTGAGACTAGATTGTCATTTCGATCCCTTTTAGACGTAATCAGACATGCTCATTCTCTGCTTGAAAGCTCTCCAAGCCATTGTAGTTTATGTGCCCTTTGGGGGCTTGTCAAACAAATAACTATCATGGACTATCACCCACATAACAATGACTGGTGCACATGTCAAGAGGTCATTGGTGTGTAACAAATATAAAATTGGTGACAGAATCGATCCCTGTGGGGCGTAAACATTAAATGCGAGGAAGAGACGAAACCGTCAGGAAACGTTTGAATCGATCTCTCCCTCAAAAAGCCGGTAATCCATCGAGACAAGTATACGGGAAATCCGTAAGAAGGTAGTTTGTTGACAAGTCCTCGGTGCCAAACCCTGTCAAAGACCTTGAAAATATCCAGTGCGACCGTTTAATTCTCACCGTGATGTTTCTGGCACCGCCCCCAAACACGCGTCACATAGTTTGTTGACAATTCCTCAGTGCCGAATCCTGTCAAAGGTCTTGGAAATATCCAGTGCGACCGTTTAAGTCTCACCGTGATGTTCCTAGCACCGCCTCCAAACACGCGTCAGATACGCGAGAAGATCACGCACGAGCGGTTCCATCGGAATCCGTATCGACGGTTGTTAATATTTTTTTTTATAATTTATTCAAACGATTGGTATTCACTTTGTGGCGTCATTATTAATAAATTAATTTAAAATATGCTTTTCACCAATTCATAAATATATATAAATAGATATCAACATGTTTCCAAAGCGATGCTTTCTTCATCAGGAATATATGAATACTAATTACGGACTATACTATTTAATGACTGCGGTCACTTTTCTTAAGTTAATAAACGCAAAAGGTTATAACCTATGAAACGATATGCCTTAGATATTTGTACATCTGCATATATTTTTGTTACTTTTTTATCTATTTTT